>JAGVVM010011193.1:0-27019 GCA_019149425.1 Psidium friedrichsthalianum
CCATTCGTAAGTGGATGAATGCCATAAGAACTTATACCTGACATAGTTGTATACATTACAAATCGGTATAATAAAACCTGTAGACATGATACAGAATTTAATGCTTATGCGATTATATTTTTCAGATTAGCATAATGGGTTTGAAGTGGGCGTCTTGACTTATGTCATTAACAAGGTGGAAACTACTTTGCTGGAACTGCATCTATCCCACTGAATTTTTAGCTTGTTCCTTATCCTTCTTCTTTACCACTGGTTTGCTCAAAAAGAAGGGTAGTAGATAACTGAAGACTTTGAAAAGTATGGATGATAGTGAAAGCCCCACATCAATATCAATAAAAAGTAGCAGTCATATAGGTATAGGTTAGTGGCCCAAGAAAATGCATAAGGAATGATGGATACCTTGATGGTTGCAACAAGGCCAACCTGAAAGCAAATAAGCAATGTAAGTGACATTAATGGAAGAGAATAAAATCACGAGTTTTAAACTACGTAATGCAGTTACATTCTTCTATATGGTGAGTACAACTACAATTTACGAAGCGGTGATAGCAAGCCAGAACATACTCATTCTTGGTAAAATATTGTTCAAAATCGAAAGCAATTCGCTTCACAGCATAATATCTATCAACTATCAAGTAGAGGTCCAGAACATCTAATCACCATATATAAAATGATGAAGATTGTAATCCGATACCGCCCGTTATAACTAACCAAATCAAATCAAGGTTCAATCCCGTTCTCCTCTTTAGTCCTCCTAATAAGGTACAGTAATAAAGCAATATGCAAACAGTTGAATCCCTAGATACAACATGATACCTATCAAGAGGTGCAATGATATCAAAATACTTAGAATTCACTATCTACATTGCTTCCCAATTATTTTATTACAATGGGTAAAATAGAAAAATATATCTGGACTACTTCCAAAATAGAATGAAACTCATCCTTGAATATGCATATGAAATCACTCAATTGATGCAACCCAAGACCATATTCTTAACTCTCACCTACATAATCGTTTTTCAGCGATCAAAAGCCCTTAAACTAGAACACTCGCCATAAAGTAAGCCGCAAAAGCAATCCCAAACTATCTCAATTCTAGTTAAGATCAATCCATATTGATCACACGGCAAATCCCTACATTTTTGTGATTTTAAAAGCATTTCCAGCTCTCGTTTCCGAAATACTTGAGTGAATTGAGATATTTATACTCGAATCGAAGAGAACACGTGAAAAATCTACAGCGATCGAGTAACCAAGAAAGTGCGATCCATCGTCCACGCTTCAAGCAGGTAAATCTACCAGGTTTATCGACAACTCATTTTCTCGCACTTCGCAATCATCTGCAAAACCAGAGCCGTTCGCTCACACGAGAAACAGCTAGTACTGGTGCTCCCTTGCCGAGAAGAGAGAGTTTTCACCTGTCGGACATAGTCGCGATGGTCTTGAAAGCGAGGATGAGGCCGCGATCTGGATTCGAGCCGCGGTTCTGCCACCTACCCAGCGACGACGAGAGGAACTCCCCGGAGGTCCCGTTCGGCTTCGCAATCACGGTGGACAGCCCGCCGTCGGTGAGGAGCGGGTTCGTGGGGCCGCCGACACGAACGGGGTCGTTGTCGCCCGATTCGTTGGCGAAGGTCCTCCACTCGGAGGTCTCGTCGATGGAATGCGACTCGAGCACGAGGCCGCACTCCGAGCACACCGTGTCGCCGGCCGAGTGGTCGAAGACCACCTCCGTCTGCCTCTTGCAGTCGCTGCAGAACGCATCGGACATCGTTCGGAGCTCTGAAAAGAGAAATTATCGAATCAGGCTGGCCGTGAATTGTCAGAATGTTGTCGTGGAGTTTCCGTTCCTGATGACCGTCCTCGCTTTTGATCCAGTGACGAGCCGAGGGATAGAGAGAGAGAGCAAGAGAGAGAGAGATGTGCAGGGGGAAGACGCGGAAGAGGAAGGAAGGGGAGATGATGCGGAGTGCGGGGCAGGGTATTTATAGACCAGTTGACCCAGGTTAGGATGGTCATGCGGGTCTCGGCGTTGGGTGAGTTGGACAACGACGGTGTTTGGCGATGAGGATAGTGGTGGACTTCGATCGGGTCGTGATCGTGTTCCTGGACAAGGATAAGCGTTTCTATGTGCCCATCCTCCAATACGAGTAGTCCATAATGTTTAGTGTACGCGAATGTGGTTGATGAGAAGTGCAAATTCTACTGTACGGTTGCGACTAAATTCAGATAGGATAGGATAGGATAGGATATCATATTAAAGGAGTTGGATAAAACTCTCCATACATTTCACCTCTTGTTTGATAGAAAATGAAGCACAACACTAAATATCAATAAGTGCTTCTAGTTTATAAGATCGGTTGCATAGTCCTGTGCGGATATAATGAGTTCAAAAATAAAAATGAATTGGAAATGGGAGGGGAAAAAAATCGTAGTGATCTCGCGTTCGTTGCCCACCAAAAGGCAAGCACCACGATAGAGTTTTCGTGTAGCCTAGGTCTAATGATCACCTCGCAGCAATGACCCTGCACTTACAGAAGAGAGACTGGCAATGATGATAATCAAACCATTAGGGGGGTTAATCCAAACATCGAATAGGATAAAGATAACTCACGTCATATCGTATATGTCTCGCATACCAAACACAAACCAAATAGATCAAGTGGACTAGACTTAAAGGAATTTTTACAAAAAAAAAAAAAAATCCACTAGATTATTGGACGGCAGGAGTTATGAGTTCTAAACGTTTTATTTCATTTCTTAAATGTTCTTAAATAATCTGAAAGTTACTTTAGTACAAGATGAAATCACTTATCATAACTTTGGCAGGGAAGTTACTAGTAACGCGAGAGATTATTCCTGCAAATAATCTACGTCTTTTGCCCTTGCTGAAAAAATAAATGAATGAATAATATATTATGGGCCGGTTCGGTGTGGTTCTTCCTCGAGAATCGGGAACCGGTCCAATCCGGTTATCGAATTAGATCGGACCGGGACCCGACAAGATGAACCATTTCATACCAGACTTTGGGCTTTAGTTTCGGGCTAGTCGTACTGCAATGATGGTCCTGTCAAGGCAACTTTACGGCGAAAGACTTCTTTGCAATTGCACTGCCACGATTGGGTACATTGGGACTCCACGCCATATAGAGTTCCTAGAGAAATCCACCATGCCAATTTCAGGTCTTTGTTAGGCCGAGGAAATTCAACTTCGAAGCAAGCGAATTTAGAACCCCGATTGCAAATCCTTTCGAAAGAACGAAGAATTACGCTTGTCGCTTCAATTGGATCTCTTTAGTGAAATTTTTTTAGCTGTTCACGGGACGATTTAGCTAGTGTTGTATCCTCATCGGACCGGCTTCTTGCGTCATTTGCCGGTATGCTTTTATCTAATTGCAGCCCGGTGCAAGAACGATTAATTAGAATGATCTAAACACGGAGATTGCTCAATAGATAGATGTGAACGCAACGAGAAGAACGATAACATTGGCTGAAAATCAAGTTGGCATGATGTAAACCCGTGCGAATTCTCGCGACCATCTCGATTTGTATGGCCACCCCAATAAGGGCCCCCTTGTAAAGATTAAACGTCGACCGAGTCTGGTCTAGTTATGCTAAGCTGATATTTGGCCCATGAGAATCAAACTAAAGACCCTTTTATTTTGCGAAAAAATTGAATGGTTTGTAAGATATTTTCATAAATTGATCACTTACGTTGCTTGGAAAAATAACCGAACAAAAAGTTTTTGTATCGCTTATGAAAATATTTAGATGTGTATTGTTGTAGACAATATTTTTTTTTTCATTGACTGATTATTTCGAAAGATATGTGCGAATATTTTTAGGAAAATATTTTTCACATCATTCATTTTTTTAAAAAATAAACGGAGCCTATGCGGCAGATTGGATCTCGCCAAAACCCAACGTAAGAAGGCCTTTCCTCGCAATTGGCTTGCGGTGCACCGGTGCCACTGTTACTTTTATGGAATCATTTATGTTCGAAAATGGATAACGTATGTTATCCTTTGATGTTTAATAAACGATAAGCTTCCTATTGACCAAAAGTAAAAAAAAAAAAAAAAAAAAAAGAGTCCGTAAGAAAAAGAGTGTTCCGAAATCAAGGGACAGCATCCAAATGATCAGGCCTGCCGATCACATGTCCCTTAAAGTTGGGGCCTTGGGGTCTAAAGTCGCCCGTGATATTTTTCAAGTCCTATCCATTTTTTTCTCCGTCCAGAATCTGAGGCGGTCACGCCGAACAGGAGAAAATTGTGCAATCAATCCTAAATTTATTAAACAGGCGACAATCCACCTATAAGTTTTTAAAGTTTGTCGATTTAGTCATAAATCTGACCAATTTTCACCATAAATCGTTAAAGTCACGTTGTGCCACACAAAATAAACGGCCGTGACTGGATCATCGCATTAATGATTGCTTAATAGAATTGATCGAAAGAATTATATTGAAATTCCGCACAGAGGTTTAGGATTTAAATTATCAAACCTGAAATGTTTGGGATTGAATTGATATTGCTACGGTGGGTTCATGGTTAATTGCAAAATTCTCCGGGCAACCATGAAAGTTTCATTGGGCTCATGGCAGTGGGGGACATGATGAATTCGTAGGCAGTTGCTGTCGACTCCTAAATCATCGGAACCGGATCACCTAACATTGGGGTTTCTATGTCATGGGTAACATTGCTCAAATCAGGCCGTCCATTTTCATTTGCACGGTCAAGATTGAGAGAGGATTGGGATTCAAAATTTTTCAAACCCTAAAAAAATTCCCGCCTAATTTTTTCCCTCCTCTTCAACAAATGACGTGGCCCAATCTTAACCGTCCAAATGAAAATGGACGGCCTGATTTGAACAATGTTACTCATGACATAGAAACCCTAATGTTAGGTGACTAAATCATCGACCATTGGCTGCAGACTCACCGCGGGAGTGTTCGGATTCCCACGGGAACTTGCGACAACATCATTTTGAACGAGGAACTGCCGTCTATTGGAAATTGCAGAGCGACGGAGGATTGACCGACCCACCAGGTAATTTGCCTTGCTTGACATTGATCTCAACCGCCGCATGGCTCTAACTTGAGGAACATGTCGAAAGTTTAGTGACAAGATTCGGGATGAAAGACTAAGATCAGGGAGTTCAAACGTTTCCTTTGAGATTTTTATAAAGAAAATGTTAGCCGAAAGATTGAGATTTCGTAAAGCCCACGGCCACGGATAATAGATCTTGTTGAACAATGGGTTGCGACGAGAAGCCGGTGACCTGCTCGTATTCTACCCACGCCCCGAGCATCATCTCTTATTGAAATTTACGAGCTCCATTCTAGGGGGGATCGATGCAGGGTTTTGCGAGCCGCTGAATTTGTGCTGACCAAGACATTTAATCGAAAGGGTCATTGGGCACACGATCCGCGGTAAGGGAATTGGATAGGATGAAGACGTTTAGTTTCAGACGTTGGGGTCGACTTTCACGCTTTACAAAGATGTAATGCAAAGCACGATAGACAGTAAGATGAGAGTTAGAGTAGGATAGATATAAAAAAAAAATATCAAAAATGTCGAGAAATTGAACACAAGCTTCTCTCTGTCTCGCGTAGGTGGCCAGCGGCCGTTGCATGTGCATTGCCCATCGGGATCCCAGGTAGCCCAGTTTGGCCACATGCACGTGCGCCCCCACGTGACAGAATCTGGCCACTTGGTGGGGTACAGTTCAGGGAAGTCGGGTCGGGTTCTTCGGATGGAGCAAAAAACGGTATCTTGAGATTTTTTCGTCCAACGGTCAAATCCCGCGGGCTTTATGGCGATGAATGAGATGTGCCATAGCCACCATAGACGACTCTTTCTCAGTTGTCACCTTTGAGAAATTTCAAGATAATATGTGTAGGGAGAAGTTCAAAGATGAACACTAGCCTATTTTTATTTATTTATTTTTTGCTATGGAATTTAATTAAACAATGTCCTTCAGGCACTTGTTAAGACGTCATTTAAAGCATGCCTACCATTCTTCATAAATTATCTTTCTCGTCTTCGAAATCGAAATATCCCCGTGTGAAATATACTTGATGCTCGTTAACAGAGTCCTCTTTCGCTTACGTTGGACGTGCTTGCCCGAACTTCTCATGATTTTGCGCTATCTCAATCGAAGAAAAATGTCAAGAATTAGAGTCCACGAAAGTAGAAAGCCAGATACGAAGGCATGCTTGATTTTGCAAGTGGGCAATATTTTCTGATCCACCAAAACTCGCTTCGAGGATATGTCCGAGGTTAAATGAGGTGTATAACCTTGGTTTCGCAATTTTAAAAGCTGTCTAGACCTATTTTGAATTGACGTAATTGACTTGTGTACGACGCGTTTCGACAGTCACGAATCTTTCGATACAGATTAGCATAAAGTAAATTTTACCGCGCGCATAAACTTGCAGCTGCCTTTAGAACTAGTTGACAAGAAACTCCAGCTTCTTTTTCCCATTGTGGGATTCGTTTGAATTTAGTACATATTTAATTAACATTACCTTAAATTAAACAAAGATTTTGCAGAAAGCAGATGGGGGATCAGCCTGCTCCAACCATATCAATGCAAAGGCCAAGCTGTCCATTCACGTTAATCAAAGCGTAAACAGGTTAGCTGAGCCCACCCTCCAATGCTCCTTCCCAACTTAATTTTATTTTTGCTTTTTTTTTTCCTAACATACTTGGTCAGAAAACCCAATGGGTTGAATATGGTGTTTGATTTTTCACCGTCACCCCCCTTTTCTTTTTCTATTTCTTTCTTTTTTTCCATTTTCTTACATGTTCAGAATGGGCAGTTTTTTCTAAGAAAACTGTTAACCTAACAGTCTGATAGTACCGTCTTATACGATCTCCCCATCAATGAGTACTTTATGTAAAACGCGCAGTGATGGTGTGTGAGTCTATGATTGAGGTTATACAATCTCTGACGGAATTGTCAGATAAGCGTTTTCCTTTTACTAATTCCAACTAATTCACTTAACATTAATATTTCCAAAAGTATTCTATGCTCTGGTCCCCGGCTTTGTATGGATCACAGCATCACCACCCCGCATAAGCATATCACCTAATCAAATCCGGGGGCCGTCAGCTGCGGACACTTCAACCACAAGCAATTCTCAGGTCCTTCACAGAATATATCCATATCCGTATATATTACATAGTCATATATACAATGTAAAAGACTATTAAGGCTAGCTTCGAAGGGAGACATTCTCATGGTGGCAATAGCCATGGAGAGAGATAGCTTTAATCTGACAAATTGCATGTGGCATGCTAAAGTCGAATGAGATAAGATGTGGCGTGTGGGATTTGATGCTGTTTCACTCCATCTTATTTGATAGGCCTTTGCGATCGTCTAGATTCATATTATCAACTTACAATGGAATTCTTCATTCTTACTTAAATGAAACTTGATGCACCTTGCATATATTGCAAATAGGGCCAAACTCGGTAAATTTAACTTGCGCCGTAAGGGCACCTGTTAACATAACCCATATTTCAAATCCTCAATCGAAGTCTTCGTTATGTTCGTACCACGTACATTACATTTTGGATTAGAGAACCAACTAATCTCACATTTTGTACACATATATAGAGAGAGTAGAACTAGTTCAGCTTCTTTGAAAAAAATGAACGTACCTTAACACTATAGAGTATGTTTGGTTTCTATTGAAAAACAAATAAAAATATGATGTTACAAAAAGTAAAAAATCTCATTGACGAAAGAAGACAGGATATGATTTAAAGTATTTTGTAAATATGGGGAATATCAATTGATACTTGATAATTTCGCTACTTTTAAATTAGCATCATGTCTTCCGAAACCCACCCCCCCCAAAAAAAAAAAAAACACTGTTATGTGATCAATTGAAGATATAGGATTCCATCTTATTCCACGCAGGGAATTTTTCATTGAACTGAGGTTGAAATCTATTTTTGAATTTGCTCTAGAAAGTATGGGGAAACTATAAATTAGAAGCTTAGGCCACTCGTTGAATTTGTGCGCAACAACTAAGATGGTACATATCACACGATGAAAATTCTTCCGATGTCACGACCTTTCGCATTTGAAAGAGAAAAGTTTAGTAAATAAATAAAAAAAGAACGTGAATTCGACGAATTGGCTAGTTGAATTGAAAATTAAGGAGATTCTTTAAGACGGGGAAGAACTGAATGGCATCATCAATTGGCGTGAAGCATGCGAGTTACCAGATTCCACCATCCAATGAATTTAGTACCTAAGTCAAATTAAATATGTCGTGACTTTGCCCCCAAGTGAAATGCGTTTAGAATTCCGACACAAAATGTTGGAGTTTGCACGCAAAATGCCACATTTTTTTTCGAGAACTTCCACATCGTGCGCTTATTATCTTATAACTATGTATTTGTTTACGTTCTCTTGTCCCAACGCCTCCCTATTTTGTCCGTTGCAATTTCTTTATTTGAAGAATATCATTTTTCACGACGATAAAATCAAATCAAATTTACTAACTTATATAGTCATATAAAATAAGATGGAGTGAAACAGCATCAAATCCCACACGCCACATCTTATCTCATTCGACTTTAGCATGCCACATGCAATTTGTCAGATTAAAGCTATCTCTCTCCATGGCTATTGCCACCATGAGAATGTCTCCCTTCGAAGCTAGCCTTAATAGTCTTTTACATTGTATATATGACTATGTAATATATACGGATATGGATATATTCTGTGAAGGACCTGAGAATTGCTTGTGGTTGAAGTGTCCGCAGCTGACGGCCCCGGATTTGATTAGGTGATATGCTTATGCGGGGTGGTGATGCTGTGATCCATACAAAGCCGGGGACCAGAGCATAGAATACTTTTGGAAATATTAATGTTAAGTGAATTAGTTGGAATTAGTAAAAGGAAAACGCTTATCTGACAATTCCGTCAGAGATTGTATAACCTCAATCATAGACTCACACACCATCACTGCGCGTTTTACATAAAGTACTCATTGATGGGGAGATCGTATAAGACGGTACTATCAGACTGTTAGGTTAACAGTTTTCTTAGAAAAAAACTGCCCATTCTGAACATGTAAGAAAAATGGAAAAAAAGAAAGAAATAGAAAAAGAAAAGGGGGGTGACGGTGAAAAATCAAACACCATATTCAACCCATGGGTTTTCTGACCAAGTATGTTAGGAAAAAAAAAAGCAAAAAATAAAATTAAGTTGGGGAAGGAGCATTGGAGGGTGGGCTCAGCTAACCTGTTTACGCTTTGATTAACGTGAATGGACAGCTTGGCCTTTGCATTGATATGGTTGGAGCAGGCTGATCCCCCATCTGCTTTCTGCAAAATCTTTGTTAATTAAGGTAATGTTAATTAAATATGTACTAAATTCAAACGAATCCCACAATGGGAAAAAGAAGCTGGAGTTTCTTGTCAACTAGTTCTAAAGGCAGCTGCAAGTTTATGCGCGCGGTAAAATTTACTTATGCTAATCTGTATCGAAAGATTCGTGACTGTCGAAACGCGTCGTACACAAGTCAATTACGTCAATTCAAAATAGGTCTAGACAGCTTTTAAAATTGCGAAACCAAGGTTATACACCTCATTTAACCTCGGACATATCCTCGAAGCGAGTTTTGGTGGATCAGAAAATATTGCCCACTTGCAAAATCAAGCATGCCTTCGTATCTGGCTTTCTACTTTCGTGGACTCTAATTCTTGACATTTTTCTTCGATTGAGATAGCGCAAAATCATGAGAAGTTCGGGCAAGCACGTCCACGTAAGCGAAAGAGGACTCTGTTAACGAGCATCAAGTATATTTCACACGGGGATATTTCGATTTCGAAGACGAGAAAGAATTTATGAAGAATGGTAGGCATGCTTTAAATGACGTCTTAACAAGTGCCTGAAGGACATTGTTTAATTAAATTCCATAGCAAAAAATAAATAAATAAAAATAGGCTAGTGTCATCTTTGAACTTCTCCCTACACATATTATCTTGAAATTCTCAAAGGTGACAACTGAGAAAGAGTCGTCTATGGTGGCTATGGCACATCTCATTCATCGCCATAAAGCCCGCGGGATTTGACCGTTGGACGAAAAAATCTCAAGATACCGTTTTTTGCTCCATCCGAAGAACCCGACCCGACTTCCCTGAACTGTACCCCACCAAGTGGCCAGATTCTGTCACGTGGGGGCGCACGTGCATGTGGCCAAACTGGGCTACCTGGGATCCCGATGGGCAATGCACATGCAACGGCCGCTGGCCACCTACGCGAGACAGAGAGAAGCTTGTGTTCAATTTCTCGACATTTTTGATATTTTTTTTTTATATCTATCCTACTCTAACTCTCATCTTACTGTCTATCGTGCTTTGCATTACATCTTTGTAAAGCGTGAAAGTCGACCCCAACGTCTGAAACTAAACGTCTCATCCTATCCAATTCCCTTACCGCGGATCGTGTGCCCAATGACCCTTTCGATTAAATGTCTTGGTCAGCACAAATTCAGCGCTCGCAAAACCCTGCATCGATCCCCCCTAGAATGGAGCTCGTAAATTTCAATAAGAGATGATGCTCGGGGCGTGGGTAGAATACGAGCAGGTCACCGGCTTCTCGTCGCAACCCATTGTTCAACAAGATCTATTATCCGTGGCCGTGGGCTTTACGAAATCTCAATCTTTCGGCTAACATTTTCTTTATAAAAAATCTCAAAGGAAACGTTTGAACTCCTGATCTTAGTCTTTCATCCCGAATCTTGTCACTAAACTTTCGACATGTTCCTCAAGTTAGAGCCATGCGGCGGTTGAGATCAATGTCAAGCAAGGCAAATTACCTGGTGGGTCGGTCAATCCTCCGTCGCTCTGCAATTTCCAATAGACGGCAGTTCCTCGTTCAAAATGATGTTGTCGCAAGTCCCGTGGGAATCCGAACACTCCCGCGGTGAGTCTGCAGCCAATGGTCGATGATTAGTCACCTAACATTAGGGTTTCTATGTCATGAGTAACATTGTTCAAATCAGGCCGTCCATTTTCATTTGGACGGTTAAGATTGGGCCACGTCATTTGTTGAAGAGGAGGGAAAAAATTAGGCGGGAATTTTTTTAGGGTTTGAAAAATTTTGAATCCCAATCCTCTCTCAATCTTGACCGTGCAAATGAAAATGGACGGCCTGATTTGAGCAATGTTACCCATGACATAGAAACCCCAATGTTAGGTGATCCGGTTCCGATGATTTAGGAGTCGACAGCAACTGCCTACGAATTCATCATGTCCCCCACTGCCATGAGCCCAATGAAACTTTCATGGTTGCCCGGAGAATTTTGCAATTAACCATGAACCCACCGTAGCAATATCAATTCAATCCCAAACATTTCAGGTTTGATAATTTAAATCCTAAACCTCTGTGCGGAATTTCAATATAATTCTTTCGATCAATTCTATTAAGCAATCATTAATGCGATGATCCAGTCACGGCCGTTTATTTTGTGTGGCACAACGTGACTTTAACGATTTATGGTGAAAATTGGTCAGATTTATGACTAAATCGACAAACTTTAAAAACTTATAGGTGGATTGTCGCCTGTTTAATAAATTTAGGATTGATTGCACAATTATCTTCTCTCTGGTCGGCGTGACCGCCTCAGATTCTGGACGGAGAAAAAAATGGATAGGACTTGAAAAATATCACGGGCGACTTTAGACCCCAAGGCCCCAACTTTAAGGGACATGTGATCGGCAGGCCTGATCATTGGATGCTGTCCCTGATTTCGGAACACTCTTTTCTTACGGACTCTTTTTTTTTTTTTTTTTTTTTTTACTTTGGTCAATAGGAAGCTTATCGTTTATTAAACATCAAAGGATAACATACGTTATCCATTTTCGAACATAAATGATTCCATAAAAGTAACAGTGGCACCGGGCACCGCAAGCCAATTGCGAGGAAAGGCCTTCTTACGTTGGGTTTTGGCGAGATCCAATCTGCCGCATAGGCTCCGTTATTTTTTAAAAAAATGAATGATGTGAAAAATATTTTCCTAAAAATATTCGCACATATCTCGAAATAATCAGTCAATGAAAAAAAAAAATATTGTCTACAACAATACACATCTAAATATTTTCATAAGCGATACAAAAACTTTTTGTTCGGTTATTTTTCCAAGCAACGTAAGTGATCAATTTATGAAAATATCTTACAAACCATTCAATTTTTTCGCAAAATAAAAGGGTCTTTAGTTTGATTCTCATGGGCCAAATATCAGCTTAGCATAACTAGACCAGACTCGGTCGACGTTTAATCTTTACAAGGGGGCCCTTATTGGGGTGGCCATACAAATCGAGATGGTCGCGAGAATTCGCACGGGTTTACATCATGCCAACTTGATTTTCAGCCAATGTTATCGTTCTTCTCGTTGCGTTCACATCTATCTATTGAGCAATCTCCGTGTTTAGATCATTCTAATTAATCGTTCTTGCACCGGGCTGCAATTAGATAAAAGCATACCGGCAAATGACGCAAGAAGCCGGTCCGATGAGGATACAACACTAGCTAAATCGTCCCGTGAACAGCTAAAAAAATTTCACTAAAGAGATCCAATTGAAGCGACAAGCGTAATTCTTCGTTCTTTCGAAAGGATTTGCAATCGGGGTTCTAAATTCGCTTGCTTCGAAGTTGAATTTCCTCGGCCTAACAAAGACCTGAAATTGGCATGGTGGATTTCTCTAGGAAACTCTATATGGCGTGGAGTCCCAATGTACCCAATCGTGGCAGTGCAATTGCAAAGAAGTCTTTCGCCTAAAGTTGCCTTGACAGGACCATCATTGCAGTACGACTAGCCCGAAACTAAAGCCCAAAGTCTGGTATGAAATGGTTCATCTTGTCGGGTCCCGGTCCGATCTAATTCGATAACCGGATTGGACCGGTTCCGATTCTCGAGGAAGAACCACACCGAACCGGCCCATAATATATTATTCATTCATTTATTTTTTCAGCAAGGGCAAAAGACGTAGATTATTTGCAGGAATAATCTCTCGCGTTACTAGTAACTTCCCTGCCAAAGTTATGATAAGTGATTTCATCTTGTACTAAAGTAACTTTCAGATTATTTAAGAACATTTAAGAAATGAAATAAAACGTTTAGAACTCATAACTCCTGCCGTCCAATAATCTAGTGGATTTTTTTTTTTTTTTGTAAAAAATTCCTTTAAGTCTAGTCCACTTGATCTATTTGGTTTGTGTTTGGTATGCGAGACATATACGATATGACGTGAGTTATCTTTATCCTATTCGATGTTTGGATTAACCCCCCTAATGGTTTGATTATCATCATTGCCAGTCTCTCTTCTGTAAGTGCAGGGTCATTGCTGCGAGGTGATCATTAGACCTAGGCTACACGAAAACTCTATCGTGGTGCTTGCCTTTTGGTGGGCAACGAACGCGAGATCACTACGATTTTTTTCCCCTCCCATTTCCAATTCATTTTTATTTTTGAACTCATTATATCCGCACAGGACTATGCAACCGATCTTATAAACTAGAAGCACTTATTGATATTTAGTGTTGTGCTTCATTTTCTATCAAACAAGAGGTGAAATGTATGGAGAGTTTTATCCAACTCCTTTAATATGATATCCTATCCTATCCTATCCTATCTGAATTTAGTCGCAACCGTACAGTAGAATTTGCACTTCTCATCAACCACATTCGCGTACACTAAACATTATGGACTACTCGTATTGGAGGATGGGCACATAGAAACGCTTATCCTTGTCCAGGAACACGATCACGACCCGATCGAAGTCCACCACTATCCTCATCGCCAAACACCGTCGTTGTCCAACTCACCCAACGCCGAGACCCGCATGACCATCCTAACCTGGGTCAACTGGTCTATAAATACCCTGCCCCGCACTCCGCATCATCTCCCCTTCCTTCCTCTTCCGCGTCTTCCCCCTGCACATCTCTCTCTCTCTTGCTCTCTCTCTCTATCCCTCGGCTCGTCACTGGATCAAAAGCGAGGACGGTCATCAGGAACGGAAACTCCACGACAACATTCTGACAATTCACGGCCAGCCTGATTCGATAATTTCTCTTTTCAGAGCTCCGAACGATGTCCGATGCGTTCTGCAGCGACTGCAAGAGGCAGACGGAGGTGGTCTTCGACCACTCGGCCGGCGACACGGTGTGCTCGGAGTGCGGCCTCGTGCTCGAGTCGCATTCCATCGACGAGACCTCCGAGTGGAGGACCTTCGCCAACGAATCGGGCGACAACGACCCCGTTCGTGTCGGCGGCCCCCGAACCCGCTCCTCACCGACGGCGGGCTGTCCACCGTGATTGCGAAGCCGAACGGGACCTCCGGGGAGTTCCTCTCGTCGTCGCTGGGTAGGTGGCAGAACCGCGGCTCGAATCCAGATCGCGGCCTCATCCTCGCTTTCAAGACCATCGCGACTATGTCCGACAGGTGAAAACTCTCTCTTCTCGGCAAGGGAGCACCAGTACTAGCTGTTTCTCGTGTGAGCGAACGGCTCTGGTTTTGCAGATGATTGCGAAGTGCGAGAAAATGAGTTGTCGATAAACCTGGTAGATTTACCTGCTTGAAGCGTGGACGATGGATCGCACTTTCTTGGTTACTCGATCGCTGTAGATTTTTCACGTGTTCTCTTCGATTCGAGTATAAATATCTCAATTCACTCAAGTATTTCGGAAACGAGAGCTGGAAATGCTTTTAAAATCACAAAAATGTAGGGATTTGCCGTGTGATCAATATGGATTGATCTTAACTAGAATTGAGATAGTTTGGGATTGCTTTTGCGGCTTACTTTATGGCGAGTGTTCTAGTTTAAGGGCTTTTGATCGCTGAAAAACGATTATGTAGGTGAGAGTTAAGAATATGGTCTTGGGTTGCATCAATTGAGTGATTTCATATGCATATTCAAGGATGAGTTTCATTCTATTTTGGAAGTAGTCCAGATATATTTTTCTATTTTACCCATTGTAATAAAATAATTGGGAAGCAATGTAGATAGTGAATTCTAAGTATTTTGATATCATTGCACC
This sequence comes from Psidium friedrichsthalianum, assembly GCA_019149425.1. Lineage (NCBI taxonomy): Eukaryota > Viridiplantae > Streptophyta > Magnoliopsida > Myrtales > Myrtaceae > Psidium > Psidium friedrichsthalianum. The sequence goes on from JAGVVM010011193.1 coordinate 15,068, forward strand.
TCTTGATAGGTATCATGTTGTATCTAGGGATTCAACTGTTTGCATATTGCTTTTATTACTGTACCTTATTAGGAGGACTAAAGAGGAGAACGGGATTGAACCTTGATTTGATTTGGTTAGTTATAACGGGCGGTATCGGATTACAATCTTCATCATTTTATATATGGTGATTAGATGTTCTGGACCTCTACTTGATAGTTGATAGATATTATGCTGTGAAGCGAATTGCTTTTCGAGTTTGACAAATATTTACCAAGAATGAGTATGTTCTTGGCTTGCTATCACCGCTTCGGTAAATTGTAGTTGTACTCACCATAAAGAAGAATGTGAACTGCATTACGTAGTTTAAACTCGTGATTTATTCTTCCATTAATGTCACTTACATTGCTTATTTGCTTTCAGGTTGGGCCTTGTTGCAACCATCAAGGTATGCCATCATTCCTTATCATTTTCTTGGGCCACTAACCTATACCTATATGACTGCTACTTTTATTGATATTGATGTGGGGCTTTTCACTATCTCCATACTTTTCAAAGTCTTCAGTTATCTACTAGGCCAGCTCTTTGAGCAAACCAGTGGTAAAGAAGAGGGATAAGGAACAAGCTAAAAATTCAGTGGGATAGATGCAGTTCCAGCAAAGTAGTTTCCACCTTGTTAATGACATAAGTCAAGACGCCCACTTCAAACCCATTACGCTAAATCTGAAAAATATAATCGCATAAGCATTAAATTCTGTATCATGTCTACAGGTTATTATACCGATTTGTAATGTATACACTATGTCAGGTATAAGTCATGGCATTCATCCACTTACTAATGCTAATAGGAACCTTCCCTCAAGATATATTCTTGATTGCATCATTCTAAAACCTATCAGCAATAGATCCTTATGCACACATCCAGCTAGATAATTGAAGAGCTCGGTCATTTTGTGGCAACCTATGTGAAAGAGTCCTTGTAGCTATGTGTGCTCATATGCTTCTTGCTACACCTTTGCTTTTAATTTCCCACGCGATATACATTTATGAAAGAATGGTACTTATGCTTTTTATAAAGCAAAGAGACTTTTCCTTGATCACAAACATGCCCTTTTTTGTAGAGGAAACAGCAAATTTGGAATTTAAATGCATAATGCATGGTATGCTACCGCTAGTATTTTGAACTTTTTAATATCGACATGCGGATAGCTTTACAAATGTTCCAGAAGCACTTTTATTGATGAAAGGCGTTTCCGCGTCTCATTCTTGGTTCCTTAAGCACAGCCGGATCTTGCAATTTTTTAATATCGACATGCAGATGGTCTGACAAATATTCTAGAAGCACTTCTCTTGACCTTTTTGCTATCTCTCCAATATTCCGTTGCGAAGGATTTACTGCATATGGATACTTATTACTTGTCCCCCTACCTGGGCATTTTGATTAATCCAACAATAGTGTGCTTTGAATGAGATTGTCAACTTTTATTTCTTTGGACTCTTCTTCTATGTTGGGAGTGGCACTCCTTACTTTCAGTCCTTATTGTACAACTGTGTGTAATGAAGATCTCTTTGCAATTTGTTTTACCTATTTGCAGGAATTGACTTGCCCTGCATCTATTTCTTATGCACTTACCATTGTTTATTGATAACTAAGTAATCCATTTTTAGTGGTGTATGTTGTAAGTTCTGATGTAAGTAAGGACTTTCTAGAATTAGGAACATTATCTTATTGTTCATGGTATATCTCTTTTGAATGGAAGTATTTTCGGCTGAGCTACATTTGATAAGCCAATTCTTTTCAAAATGAAGGATCGGGCAAATGAGATATACAAAAAGGTAGAAGATCAAAAGTCTAGTAGAGGAAGAAATCAAGATGCTCTGTTGGCTGCTTGCCTTTACATTGCTTGTCGACAGGAAGACAAGCCACGCACTGTAAAGGGTATGGCTTAATTCTTCTGAAATGGGGAAGCTTCCTGTCGATATAGGCCTCCCATGTGTCAGTTTCACTGAATCTGATTTTCCACTAGAAATTTGCTCTGTTGCCAATGGAGCCAGCAAAAAGGAAATAGCCGGGCAAAAGAGTACATTGTGAAGCAACTGGGTTTAGAGAAGGGACAGTCAGTAGAAATGGGAGCAATCCATGCTGCAGATTTCATGGTAAAGGATCCTTCCTCATCCTTCTTTCTTTTTTTCCATTTTGAGCTGTATTCTCTCTCTCTTCTCTCTCTCTCTCTCTCTCTCTCTCTGTGTGACACTGAGATTGATCTGATTTTAAGAGGCGTTTTTGTTCCAACGTTGGGATGAACAACCAAGCTGTTAAAGCTGCTCAAGAATCTGTGCAGAAGTCAGAAGAGTTTGACATAAGGTACTTGTGATTTTTCCAGCTCATTGCACAAGTTCCCCTTTTTACAAAAGGACTCATGCATCCACTGTCCTATATCTGGAGATATATGTCGATTTATAATGATGATAATGACGAGCATATAATCATCATATTGAGATAAAAATACTATGCGGATTTTTTTTCACAGGAAGTATAGAAGAGAACAAATCTATATCATAGGGAATCCAAAAGAACAATGGAAAAGGAAGAACACACTCTTTTAAACATTGTGCTGCTGCCACAAAAATGAGCTGTTCACTGATTGTTCTCTTGGATTGGATCCTTAATGGTAGAAATTTGGGTGTTTTCATGTGGAACACAAGCATAATATCATGGCTCCTAAGGGGTATAGGAGTCTGCACAGGGTAATGGTGCTTTGCTCTTTGACTTGCCACGCTAACTCATGGGGACTGGAGATCATTGTCAGCTGTTATCGGAATTACCATTTTGGCTAGTGGCTATACCTGAATGTATTGGTGGTTATTTTCTTCTCGGCTGGAATTTTAGTGGGAAAGCTGCAGGAATAATTGAAAACTGAAATACCATGGTTGACAACCTTTCATCTTTCTTCTGGTGAAGGTTGAAAGATTGTCATTTTAGCAGTTTCCTCAATTTGGGCCTGCTGTATATGAGGATACTGACTAGGTTTTGTTCAAACTTATGCGTTACTGTTTTTCCCTTTCAAGCGCTGAATCTTTTCTCTCTTTTGTTTTTGTCCCCTGATGTGCAGGAGGAGCCCCATATCCATTGCAGCAGCTGTTATATACATTATTACTCAGCTCTCCGATGAGAAGAAGCCTCTACGAGGTTTTAATTTCTCCAATCTCATTCGGTTCGAATAACTAAAGACATGTTTCACAATCTTGATTTTTCATGGTCAAATTGTGAAGTTAGATCTCCAAAGTGGTCATATTTACATAACAACTGGTTTCACGATCTTAATTGTTCATAGATACATCATGAAGTTAGATTTTGGCGAGTGGTATTACTTAATAAAAATGCTGTCAAATAAATCAACCGGATAATACAAACTTATCATGCTGAAGAAATTTAAGTCATGGTTTCTGTATCAATCATCAAGGTATAAATGTAAATGCATCTGAAACGCGTGCACATATATATGATCGAATGTGTATGCAGATATATCACTTGCCACTGGAGTCGCTGAAGGGACTATTAGGCACTCCTACAAGGATCTGTATCCTCACATTTCCAAGATAATACAAGCTGTATGCCAAGGAAGAAGATCTAAAGAATCTCTGCAGTCCTGAGGTGCATAGAACGGAGTGGACATTAGAGACTTTCAGCCAGTTTGGGAATCCAAACGTTCTCGAAAATTTTAATTATTGTCATAAAGAGTATGGTATGGTGCTTAATTCTTTCGCTCTGATATTGTTGCAAGATATATTGAAAACTTTGTAATTCACATGTCGAAAGGTCGCGTTCAAGAAGTCTTTTTTGGCCCTCGACTACAGAATACCTGTGACGTGCAATCTCTCTCTCTCTCTCTCTCTCTCTCTCTCTCTGTGAAATGTTTATGTCATCCGGGTGACGATTCCATGGATGGGACTACTGGAAGGTGAAATTGGGTGTCAGCCAGTGTAATGTTTGGATCACACTACGTGAATTTGTTTCGAACTTGGTTTGTCTCTATGTAGACTGTGGCCGTCCTAATGGACGCTATTCCCTTTTGGCCCTGTTTCATCTCTATTCTATTTTCGTCTCCTCATTGTCTCGGTCCTAGAATTCGGCTGCCTTGTTCTCCACTAGTGAGCTGACATACTTGGGCAGCCTTGGATAGGTCGGCTTGTATGGGTCCACGCACGTGTACCTTTGTTGTACACTGTATTAGTAACGGCGATGTGATCCAGCCACCGTGAGCGTTCCGACTCTGCATAATCCACGAGGGAGGGCCGCGCTTCCAGATGCGCGCGCAAGAAATTATTACAGCACGTATGGCCGAAAGCCTCTTGAGAATAGCGAAATTTGCATTGCAGTTCTCCAAAAGACGTGTGCTATCTGTTGTCCAAAACATTCTAAAATCTATTGCAATTTTATCAATTGAGTTTATCTAGTCAATTTTATAGGGAAATTACTGATGTGGATATCGGATCGTCCCACGTGACTTAACCGGCACTAACATGGAAAAAATTTAATGATATTATAACATGCCTCAGGCGAGGGTTAGCCCTTTTACCAGCCTAGGCGAGAGCGGCCCTCACTTGAGGCTGGTGAGGAAGGAGGAAAGAAAAAAAAAAGAAAAGAAAATAGTTAAAGGAAAGCCAGAAGAAAAAAAGAAGAAGAAGAAGAAATAAATAAATAAATAATTAGAAATGAATATAAAATATTATTAAATTTTGTCCATGTTAGAGCCAACCGTATCACATAGGACGGCCGATGTCCACATTTAGATGGACTCAATGGCAAACCGTGAAGATATTTAGGACTCAATTGACAAAATTTAAAAAGTTTAGGATTAAATTGACAAAACTGCAATAGGTTTAGGGCTCTTTTGACGATTTTCTCATCAAATCAAACGTAATAATAAATAGCATATATGCCATACTTTTCATAGATAAAACATCCGAGCAAACAATTCTACACGGGAATAGAAAGAAAGACTAGTAAAAAAGATAAGAACGATCCTATCCGCTCTTGAATTCCATCCTTCTAGGTAGGAAAAACCTATGCTAAGGCCTCAAGCACACACTCGAGAACGATCCCGTCTTAGGTTTTCCATGTCCAATGTGTAAAAACCTATACCATACCCTGCGGACCAAAATTGTATGTCTTAACTTTTCAAACACTTCACAAGAACATGGGGCTCCATTCCATCCCCTTTTGTGTAAATATATACCTAACCCCTTAAACCCTCCCAAACCAAACTTCCCTTGATTGATTTCTCCTCTCTCTCTCTCACTCTATCTGCCAATTTTTGAGTAGAAAAAAGCACACGCCAACACCGACAAGACCAAAATCATGTCCAAAAACTACTGACCGGCCTAAAAATGAACGACGTCTCGGGATCAGTGGTGGTGATCATGGTGCCTCTCCCGGCGCAAGGCCACCTCAATCAGCTCCTCCAGTTGGCCTACCTTGTCGCCTCGTATGGCATCCCCGTCCACTATGTCGGCTCTGCCTCCCACAACCACCAAGCCAAGCTCCGCTCCCACATCCCGCCGTCGTCCTCGCCCTGCGACGTCTTCTTCCACAGCTTCCCAACCCCGCCCTTCCTCTCCCCGCCCCGAACCCTGATTCAACCTGCAAGTTCCTGTCCCACCTCTGGCCAGCGTTCGACGCTGCTTCATTGCTCCGAGGCCCCATCGCCTCCCTCATCCGCTCCCTCTCCTCGGAGTCGAGGCGGGTCGTCGTGATCCACGACTCGCTGATGGGGTCTGTGGTCCAGGACGCCGCCTTAGTTCCCAACGCCGAGAGCTACGTCTTCAACTCGGTTTCCGCCTTCGCACTTTACTGGTACACGTGGGAGGCCACGGGGAGGGTGCTCCCACGGGAGGAGGAGATCGATATCGCGGAGCTCCTCGCCTCCAAGAGCTTCCGTCCCTCCAGGCCTCCTTCTCCAACGAGTTCTTGAAGTTCATCGCATCGCAGCACGAGTTCAAGAAGTTAAGCGTGGGGAGCATCTACAACACATGCAGGGTCGTCGAAGGCCGTTACGTAGACTTATTTGCCAGCGCAACATCGAACAGCATCACAACCCAGCACTGGGCAATCGGGCCGTTCAACCCGGTCAAAGTACCCGAAAAGAGTTCGAGAAGATCGGCTCACGTGTGCATGGAGTGGCTCGACAAGCAAGCGCCGAGCTCGGTGATATATGTGTCCTTCGGCACCACCACGGCTCTGAGCGACGAGCAGATCGGCGAGATCGCGATCGGGTTAGAACGTAGCGGACAGAAGTTCATCTGGGTATTGAGGGACGCTGATAAGGCGGACATTTTCAGCGGAGTAGGAGAGGCGAGGAAAATCGAACTGCCCCAAGGGTTCGAAGAGACGGTGGAGACTCGAGATTTAGGGGTGGTGGTGAGGGACTGGGCACCGCAGCTCGAGATCTTGGGGCACCCTGCGACGGGCGGGTTCTTGAGCCACTGCGGGTGGAACTCTTGCATGGAGAGCATCAGCATGGGAGTGCCAATCCTTGCATGGCCTATGCATTCGGATCAGCCCAGGAATGCTGTCTTGATCACACGAGTCCTCAAGATTGGACTTATTGTCAAGGATTGGATGAGCCAAAACGACGTCGTGGAGTCCTCTACTATCCAAGGTGCCGTGAAGGCGCTCATGGTGTCGGAGGAAGGGGAGGAGACAAGGAAGAGGGCGGCCGAGTTAGGGGCGGCCGTCCGGGGGTCAATGGACGAGGGTGGAGTTTCTCGGGCCGAGTTGGACTCCTTCATCGCTCATATCTCTAGATAAGTTGTATCCCCTTTTTTATTCTGTTTTTAGCATTAAAGACTTATCTTAGTTAACCAGAGAGAGAGAGAGAGAGAGAGAGAGAGAGAGAGAGAGAGAGAGAGCGCATTCTGTGTAAAGTCAGTCTGCCAGTGATTCAATGCAAAAAGCAATCAATATATTTAAATCATATGAGTACTTGTATTTTCAGTAAGATGTAACGTGAATTCAAATATGTTCTGAATATATGATTGACTTGAACTAGCAGAATGAGCTTGGACGATCATTACTCCAAAACTAAGTGTTCAAAGAGTTGTCGAAGTTGAAAGCTTAAAAAAAAGAAAAAAAAAAAGAACAGTCACCGGATGTTGCTTAATCTGCCACGCTAGTCGTTTAGACTAGTATTCAAACTCAAGGTGTATAAATAGTTGAGTGGCGGGTTAGGTGGCGTTTGGTGGTTGTTTATGGCGAAACTTCCAAATCTAGCTAGTATGAGGGCGGCGATGGTGTTATTAGCTTCTTGAAACAACGCGCGGAAAGTCGAGAATTGGAGGGGAAACAGCAAGCAGCCGATGTAGCCGACTTGCGAAGTAGTAAATAAGTGGTGCGTCCTATACAGCTAGCATTATAGCATCAAGAGGCCAATATAGCTAGCATAGGAGAATGGTTACTGAGTAATGCGGCATGCGTGGTTGGCATTGAAAGAAAACCACTTCCGTGAGAAATACTTGCTTTGGCGATGCATTAGTGACGAGTTAACACAACTACCATGGTGCTTACTTAGACAAGGATGAGACAAGGGTGCATGGGTGTCCTAGGTTACTTCAAAAATGTAGCGTCTCAGTACATTACCTTAAAACTTACTCATTACTCGCTTTCTTCTTAATCTTTCAGAGTTATAGATGATGTATATGGAAGGCTTAATTAGAAAATCAGATAAAAAAGAATGGTCATACTAAAACACAAGTGTATGACAAAAACGACAGAGGCAGGCATGTCAATATAGGGTTTGGCCTTAATAAGGTTTGACTGACCAAATAACTAGCCAATTCTCAAGCAAAAGTGAAACTTCTTATATTTACATACCAGATCTAACTCTTCGGGAAGCAACAGGTCTTGAAAATGATTAGTAACAATGGGGTGAGATATAAAATATCTGTGAGTCAACGCTCTAAGTTCAAGTAGGATGCTGATTCACTCAAGGTAGCCTAAACATGCAAGTTGTTGTTGATGGTAGACCAATAGCATGCGATTTTCGCAATGCTATACTTACTACGTGATCAGGCACTTGACTCAAATTAGTCAACCATTAACCACGTGCACACTTATCTCGTGCTTGGTACACTCAATGCATAGTATTATTATGGCATTAGATAAATAACACATGAATCAAGGCACACAACTAGAATACCAATCAAAATCTCGCATGCATAATACATCATATGTGTTCCAATTATTAATAGCCACAGTTATAACTCAAACGTTTTTGCTTTTCCAGCATGATTGGGGCATCGTCCCACCCCATTGGGGATGACAACAGATAGTCCCCCTGGATACCCTCGAAACCGATATATCAGCAATTTCTATAATGAACATTGGTCCGACACAAGCCGCGGCTGGCATCCAATTAGCCTAACGACACAAATTGTCGTGTAACCGATAAGTCGTGTGATTTCAATTGCCATGGCACAAACATATCAGGCTTTTCCATCATGTGACCACACGAGTATACCAAATAATCATGCTAGTTCATATCTTCGCATTTAACACAATGCAAAAATGGTCGCGCTTACAACTTATCTGATTGTAATTTTCTGCTTTAAAAATACAATAAAAAAACTCACACTTGATCACAAAGACATATATTTATTGTCAAACTTGGTATTCCTCATTTTTATATCGTACTAGATTTTTCGAACACAAAACATAACAATCTGGAACTACCTCATAGTACATCGTTAATTACGTGTTCAAAAATTCATTTTTCGATATAATAATTCAATCTCAACTGTGGGTGATTATACTAAGGTCTACAAATACAATCAAGAGCACTAAATAATCACCAAATAATAATAAAATAATATTAACAATTATTATTAGCTCCAACCACGGTTAATTAACCTGAATACAATGAATTAACTCAACTACGGTTAATTAGACCAACTTCAATTAATTAATCAAACTATAATTAATTAACTCAATCTTAATTAATTAATCTAACCATGATTAATTAAAGTAACTATAATTAATTAACTTAAGCCCCTTTAGGGGGTCCTAAGGGCCTTGCAAATGTGGTTCCCAAACGCAGCCTTACGCAAGAATGGACACAAGCACGTTCAAAGGTCCTCCTAAACCCCCGGGCTCTAGGAATGTAAAGTTGCTCTCGAGGAAGTATTTAAAACACGCGAGAGACTTTCTAGGAATACGGAGTTGTTGTCTTTGAGGACCTACTTAAATTTTGAAAACCATGATGAATTGAAAATTTCAACCAAGAGAATTTGAACTCTCGACTTGTGCTCTAATACCGTGTTCGAATATCAAACTCAAAAGCTCAGGAATATTGGGATGATAATCGATTCGACAATGATGGTGTCATATGCTTGACGTAAACATGAGGGTTTTTGTTGGAGGACTTCCTCTTGCTGTTAGTTGGAGATGAAAGTTGCCCTTGTAGTTCTGCTGAAGAACCAGGACAGGACATAGGGTTTCAGCTCCTCTCTCTCTCTCTCTCTCTCTCTCTCTCTCTCTCTCTCTCTCTCTCTCTCATTTGCGGTAACAAAGGCCAGGGGTTGTCCTCCGCCATTAGGATGACGTCAGTGTTTTGGAGCTCCAGTCTCATGAAGTAATGACTCTCGATAGTTAATTTTAGCTTGCACCCCATCTCACCAAGGAGAATCACGGTACGTGGACAAAATGGGTCGCCCTCTTTCGTAGGAGTCAACATGATTTCAGAATAGTACCGGGAATCGAAAAATCGAACGTGTTTTACGGCGAATAGATTCCAGATAAAATCAGAGCCGATCCTGCAAATCTCCTGCCATGCTCTTTTGCCCCCCTTGCGGATCACCTTCCTTGCACGACTGGAAGACCGGGAGATCGATGGGGACCAGGACGAGTTGATCTTTTCTTTCTTCTGGGGTTTTGGACACATGCGCGCTTTGTTTACACGATCTTTGTCGGATCGACGTGGCGACGTAGGGAATAGCCGACCTATACCTCCGATTGCTACTTACTTCGTCGGCCATCAATTTCCCAGTGCACGTGTGCATGAGATGATCGGGACCAGAGGGGGATGCATGTGATGTTCGTTCTTATCCTTTGGCACCACTTTACACGTGATCTTTGTCGCGTTGGATTCGGATATCTTTGATACACAGGACTACGTGTCCAACATAATTCGCCTACTTTTTCTTGACACATGTTTGTGTGCCAAAAGGAAAATCCCACGTCCATCTCTCTATCGATCTCATATTTTCTTTTAAAAAGGGCCCCTAGAGCCATAAAATGAGCTCTTAGATCTCATTGACCATTTTACCAAGTAACCCACGCATTGATGGAGGAAAACTTTTCAAAGAAGTCCTCAACTTATTGTATTTTTTGTTAATTCAATTTTCAACCTCTCAATTTGCTAATTAAATTCTAATTTTTTTATACTTTACTAATGAAGTTTATCTGATCAATTTTGATTGAAAATTACTGACGTAGACGCTAGCAACCTTATATGGCATGGACGGCGCTAACATAGATAATTTTATAATAATATTTTTATTGTTTTTAATCAATTTTTTGAATTTTTTTTATTTCTTAATATTATTTCTTCTTCTTCTTTTTTTTTTTTTGTTTTTCAGCAACAGGCGATAGCCAAGTGGGTTAGCCTCACTTCGGCAAGGTTGGCTCTTGCTTGCCATAGGAGGGGCCTCGAGCTCGGGCGAGGTTTAGCCTTGCTAAGGTGAGATACGGCTAAATTTAAAAGTTTAAAATAGAATTTAGGATAAAAGGTTTAGGATTTTTGGAGAATTCTCCCCATCGAAAAGTAATCACTAATTCGCTCCTCTCACTGACCATCCATTCTCTTTCGATACATGAGCACTAACTTGAGACAGACGATAGAATTCTGTGGACTGTGATCGAATTCCTTAGTTTGTCCCGTCAGGAAAAGTCTCATAGGCTCGTCGCTGTTTACAGTTGGCAAGAAAGGGTTAACGACAAACGCATGCATCATTGGATTGAATCGGAATTAATTAAGACAATCGCCGACGGCATCGAAAGGGCACGTAGTGGGATGTCACGAGCGTAAAGGACAAGAACCCTACGATGATCCATCGTGGAGATCGCCGATTGCCTACACCTACATGACACATACAAACGAAAGCCGCAAACTTTGAGGCTTACAATAGATCGAATTCCTTAGTTTGTCCGTCAGAAAAGTCTCATAGGCTCGTCGCTGTTTACAGTTGGCAAGAAGGGTAAACGACAAACGCATGCATCATTGGATTGAATCGGAATTAATTAAGACAATCGCCGACGGCATCGAAAGGGCACGTAGTGGGATGTCACGAGCGTAAAGGACAAAGAACCCTACGATGATCCATCGTGGAGATCGCCGATTGCCTACACCTACATGACACATACAAACGAAAGCCGCAAACTTTGAGCTTACAATAGATTTTCTGTTGGCGTCTTTCACACGACTCTCTCCAACTTAAGAGGCCACAGAAGCTCATGTGAAAGCGCAAACTTTCCTAAAGCAGGAGGAATGGCGAATCCTTGGACAAATTCATTGGACCTCTAGGACGATTGACAACGTGGTGGCCACAGAAAGTGACTAAGCGCCAAAAGAACAAGAGTGACTTGTCCTACACAGTTTTGTTTTTGTTTGGAGTGGCAATAGTAGTACACCAGACGCTCTATTTTAGTCTCTTACTCGTGATTAAAACTGGGGATAATTTCATCTGCTTCAATATGTGGGGTTTGCCAGCCATAAGACGAACTATGTGTCACTGTCGTGCAAGTCTCTTCTCCATTCGGATGTATATTTTTTTGGAGATAGGTCCCATCCCAAAATGATCATAATCCATTTCTTAACCTATATTAATCGGCCTAAGTGTTATATGGTTAGTTATATTCATAAATGAGTTATGAGAAAGGTTTAAAGATAATACCACGTTGATTAGATCGTAAGTTAT
>JAGVVM010011194.1:0-18850 GCA_019149425.1 Psidium friedrichsthalianum
TCCTACTAGCCTTATCACATTATTAAACAATAGTTAAGCAATAGACATTAAAGTGCAGTTAATAATGAAACTGAAGCAAGATCACGTCGATATGTTACACTTTTACACGCGAGTATGTACGTGTTGTCAACTAATCCTTCTGAAGACTTTCTTCATATTTGTGATCTTTTTTTTTAAGTTTTGTGCCAATACTTAAAATTCTCTTTTATCATCGATTTCTTCAATACATTGGGCGGGAATCGCTAATGTGGTACGAATAATCAAGGGAACTCTGGCTACATTTGGAATCACTTTTGGGGAATGGACTTTGGACAACCCAAAGGCCTTGGGCTAAATATTAGGTGTTTTTGGTAAAAAATTTGTAAACATCCTCCTTTCTCAAAAGTCAGCATTGCTAGGCAAAAAGCCCAGTAGCCAAAGCTCCTTGGAGCAGTCTAGCATTCTCGACATCTGCCAAGAATATTTAAAATTTCTTTTTGTCCTCATATATTTTTTATATTCCAAGTTTAGCCATTTCATCAAAGAAACCCTAATCTTTCGTCTTTCTTTTCCTCTAGCACAGCTTCTCTCCTCTCTTCCCTTTTGCAACTTTTGCTAGAGCTAGAACAAGAAGTCTTCGATCAACAATAGCAAGGTATTCGCACGACCTCCTTGCCTTCTGACTTTCTCCTTCTTGTCATGTGTTTGATTATCGTTGTTTTGGAGATTTTCATGAACTTGGTTGGATGTACAAGAGTGCCTCATCTCATCTTTTGGGCACTGTGAGCAGCCAAGCGTGCAGTTTACAGCCAAGGCATTTAGGGCTCCTGCTATTCTTGTGAGTTCACCTCTTTAACTAATGATTATGGTGTATAGAAAGAGAGATGTCGTTCTATTGCAAGTGGTCCATTAATTTGCACGTTAGAGCAAGAAAGAAGAGTCAGATGTGTGCATCCATCTCATCTTTAGATAATAAAAGAACTAATGTTTCTAAAAGAAAGAGAATCTCCAGTTTCCCTAAGAGCTTGAGCATTTTTGGTTTCTAAAGCGGATTAAACAAAAGATGGCCTCTGGTATCAAAGACTAGCAATAGGATAGATTGGTAGTGGGGTAACCAATTTCTCTACTTGCAGAGATTTTGCATTTATTGATTGTGTTCAAGGATTTTGTTTCTAAAGGGGTTCCTCTACAAGGCTGCCTAAGTTATTATTGTAAGTGCTTATTCATAAAATCCCACTCTGCTTACAATGTGTCATTTAATAAATCCCATTTTGGTTATTATCCTCTACTGAGGCTCAAAGAACTACGTAAAAGGATATGAAGTGAAAATTGTGCATATAGATCTTTTTTCCCTTAATTTTTAGGGTTACCGTTGCTCTTCTTTTCCCATAAAAATGCAAACTTTATTGTATGGAAACTTAGCCTATACATGCTTATCATGTTCATTAGAACCTGGGTTGAAACATGAACTCAAAATTGGACATCTAGAATGGCATACTTCAATTGTAAGTGACGATATGTAATAGATTCCAAATGGTCATGTGCTTGCTCTAATGATCACATGCTTGCTTTGGGTGCGTGATATGTTCACGGGAGCAGTTGAGCTCAAACGATAAGTATTCTATTTATTGTGTGGTAAGCTATGGTGTATATAAACATAGCGTTAGGTGGTTGCTTTCTTTCCTTTTTCTTTATAAATTTTTTTAGCTATATACTGATTTCTCTAGTTGGAACCAGTGTGATAGGTGACTTGCTTCTGTGTTGGTTGGGGGTGAGTTGGCAATTAGTAACTTAAATTATTTATTGAGGCTCTCTTAGGATCATGCAGAAATTTCTCAACTTCCTCTAGAGATTGGAGTATTGGTAAGCATGAACTTTTGTTTTTGAGTGAGTGTAAGTTGCTCAAGAGAACAAGATTCAATCAGGAACTTGAAATTAGTAGTCAAGCTGAATCCGTCCCATAACACATTGCAGAGTTTCCAAGTTCACTTGGGAACTTAAAATATTTGAAAGTACTAAGGATGTGTGTTAGTTCTATAAGAAGATTACCCCATGCAATTAGGATGTTGGACAAATTGGAAGATATAGATGCAGAGTTCTACCACACCGAGAGGGGATAATCCCTAATGAGATTCGAAGGTTAATATCTTTGAAATCTCGAAATTTTCAAAGTACTAGGGTAGGTTCTAGAGACTTCCTAAAAGCATGCTCAGTTTGCATATTGGTGCTAAGTTGATGAATTAGACATAAAATACCTTGGCTGGCACATGCTCTCTTTGTTAATTCATTGAAGCACTTGTCACTTCCTGTTGAGAAACAAATGGGAGAAAACAAACACAGAACACAAGGATTTACATGGTTCGATCAAGTGATCTACACGGGCGAGGCAAAATAAGATTCCACTGTTAACAAAAAAAAAGGCATAGTTTTCTGGAGGTCGATCACATCAATATCAACCCTAAAAAGAAAATTTGCTGCGATATAAATAGTGTCCAAAAAAAAATTTCAGGGGCGTAGCTCCTAAACCCCCATGAAGATCTGTTTGCACCCCATAGAAATTTGTTCGCTTTTATCGGCCCAACCCTTCGCGCCACGAACTAAATCTCAAAATTTTCTCCATTTTGGGGCTGCACAAATAATATGTCGGGTGAGGTAACGAACTAAATTGAGTACACAAAATTGAAGACACCTTTAACACTTCCCCATCATATTGGCTTTTGCGTCTTTAACATATCCAAATATTCATTGTTGGATGCCTTAGAAATAAGGTCTTTATTGCTACACACGTGTATTTGCATGTTTCAATTCATTGTTGGATGCCTTAGTAAGACCATTTATTTGCATAGTTAATCTAATATGTTTGCATCTCTCAAATGTTTTTTTTTTGTAAGGTGCATCTCTCAAATGTTTATCTTCATTTTATTGGAAGATGGCAAGTTTATCAAAGGAAAAGGCATATTAGAGCCCAGAAAATGTAGAAACTTTTTGTAAGTTATGCATTGAACAAATTGAAATAGGCAATCATTCCGTAAGCAACAAAAGGGATGGGTGGATAGTCATAATTAACAAGTTTGAGGAGTTAAGGGGTAAAGGGTATGATAAAAATCAAATGAAAAGTAAGTGGGATAATCTTAAGGAAGAATACAAAAGATGGAGAAATTTCTTTTAAATGAAACGGGACTGGGATGGGATGCAAGGAAGAAGACCATTGATGCAGATGATGAATGGTGGAAGAGGAAAATTAAGGTACTTATCTCTTATTTTGTTACTATTTTCTAAGTTCATCTTATATGATACAACTTACAAAAATGTTCTATTATAACAGGAGGATCCTAAGTTTAAGGTTTTTCGAATGAAAGGTATACATTTGGATCTTGAAGTTTTATTGGATAGAATGTTTAGGGATACGGTTGCGACTGGAAGTGTCACATGGAATCCTATACAAGGTTTAATTAATAATGTGGACATTGATGCTTCACAAGTTGATATGGGTGATGGTACATGATCTACTGATGATAATTTAGAGCGTAAAGCAGGTGAAAATATTATTCAACCAAGTTCAAGTAAGAGCCATAAAAGAGCAGCACACAGGAAGCTGGAGGAAAGAAAGGAAAAAAATTGATTGGACCTGTTAAGTTAGCATTGCAAATTGACAGACTTTGTTCAGCTATTGAGAGTAGGAGCAGTGTATCATCTCTTGCAAGGGAGTTTGATCCTTACAAGGAAATTATGTAAACATTGAAAGCCATACTTGAGATTAAGCAAGACTAAAAGTTATACTTCGTTGCACTCTCATACTTTGTTGAAAAGAAGAACAACCAGCAGATCTTCATGAACTTGGATGGAGATGAAGAAAAAGTCGAGTGGCTCAAGTTTAAGTTGGAAAAGCATAATAGTCGTCATTAGGATGTTAGCTGCTTGTTTAAACTCTTTCATATGCTACTAGTTGTAATGTGAGACCTATTTTCAATTGGTATGATTTGCACTCTATTTGCACTAGGTATGAACTTTATTTCTATTATGTTCTAATGTGACACTCGTTTCCAGTTAGTATTCTTTTGATTGGATGGAGTTTGCATACACACACACACATACACACACACACATGATGGATGATTTCTATTTATGAATGATTTAGATTATTAATCTATATACTAATTATAACTCTATATTTTGTTACTTTAACCAATTATGGATGATTCTCCTAAAGGGGAAAATCCTGACAAAGAGGAAGAAGAATATTAGCAAATTATGGGAGTCGCTCAAGCCGCAGTGGCTTATCAGGCAATATACAGTTATAAAGAACCCTATATGACATCTTCATATAGAGGAAATGAATAGTTAGAAGAGTTGATGGGCGAAGATGCTAATCCGATAAGGTGCTATCAAATGTTTAGAATTGATAGGATCGTATTTAATAGTTTTTTTTTTGTAAGGGTAAGAATTGTATTGACTAATCAAATGCGCGTACAAAAGAGACCGACGCACGATGGCTAGTACAAAAACAACCCTCCACAGAAAGCAACACTAATGTAGCAGGGGGTGCAGGGCTGACGGGATAAAGCACAACGGGAAACAATGGGATAGAACCCCGAAAGATAAAGAAAAAAGACACGACAGAGCTATAACAACAACCAAAAGATGATGAACAACAATAAAAAACAAAGCAACATAAACCAGCTCAGGCGAGGACCAAGAGGGAGCAGTCCCAAGAGGTCAAAATCCACCTATTTCTGGGGTTATCATCAGCACCTTGGAAGGTAAGGGCCTTGTCCTGAACAACCTTCGGGAGATGCTTCTTAAGAACGGAGACATCACGGGTTTGATTTCTAAATATAATGTGGTTGCGCTCCATCCAAATCAAATGGCAAAGCACAACAAAAGAAAAGTGAGCAATGCGGTGATGAAGCAGCTAGCCACCAAAATGGTTAATGGCCCAATAGAGGTTATCCATCCACGATCTATTAGTCCAAGAGAGGAAGCACTTGGCAGCCCAATAATGAGCCAAGGAAGTCGTAAAATTACATCCGAAGAAGAGGTGATCAATAGAGTCCGGTCTACAAGGGCGAAAGGGACAAACACCATCAGTGATTCTTTGATAATTCAGCAAGAATAACTGGGTGGGCAGTCTTTTAGCGTAATAAGCCATATCAAGAAAGCATGGCAGGGGGTGATATGACGGTCCCAAATAAAACGGTGCCAAGATACAGCTATGCCTTTGCGTTTAATGTCGTCCCAGGCAAAAGAAATCGAGAAGACCCCGGAGGGGTGGCAAAGCCAAATGAACCGATCCCGCCTATTAGGAGATAAAATCGGGGGAAAGTTATGCAAAGAAGTCAACTGATTTAACACCGCAGAAGGGATATGATCCCATCGCAAAAATCGTGGACAGAAGCCTTCCGCAAAATGCTAGACAAGTAGATTTCCCTGTCCGAGAAGAGTGTATGCAATGGCGCCAACGGGTGCCAAGGATTGAGCTAGAAGGATACAAAATTACCATCTCCAATCCGCCACTGAGAGCGAGTAAGAAAAAGCGGTCTAAGCTCCAATATTTTCTTCCAAGCCTAGGAGCATATGGTCGGCGCTTTAATCACCCAAAAATTCTTATTTTTAAGGGATGCAGAGTGAATCCATTTACACCAAAGGGACTCTTTGTCAGAGAACAATAGCCATATGTGTTTAAGTATAACCGCTTGATTACAATCAAGGAGACGACGTATCCCCAAGCCCCTTCTTCTTTAGGGAGACAAACTTCGGACCAAGGAACCTTAGCCCCTCCTATACCAAGGCCAGGACCTTTCCAAAGAAATTGGCATAGAACCAATTCAATTCTGCTCAGGATCGACGTAGGGAGAATAAAGACACTCAACCAATACACGTTTATAGCATGGAGCAACGATTTGATGAGCTGCAAACGTCCCGCAAAAGACAGAAAACGTTGTGACCAAGATTGAGCTCTAACTGTGCTAGCATTAACCAAATGGTTACAATCGGTCTTGCTAAGTCTTTTGGCAATAATAGGGACCCCAAGATAGTGAAAAGGAAGTGTACCTTCAACAAAATCGAGGAAGCCAGCAGCTGGTTCTTTAGCTCAGTAGATCGGTCAAAGTAATATACCTCACTTTTGTTAACATTAGGACATAAGCTTGACCAAGCGGAGAATTTGTCCATACCAGCCTCCATCAGAGTGACTGAGTCAATATTTGCTTCCGAGAAAAGGACATCATTGGCAAAAAACAGGTGGGTAAGCCAAGAGGGTCTACATCTCCAGAAAAATTTGAAGCCCGGAAGAGCAGCTTGGATATTCAAGATGCCGGAAAAAAATTTCCATAATCAGGGTGAACATGTATGGGGACATGGGGTCACCTTGCTGAATGCCCCTCCCACTCGAGAAGAATCCATGCAATTCATCATTGATAGAGACCGAGAATTTGGGGGACCAAACACACTCCATAATGAGCTTCACAATAATCGGGGAAGCCAAAAGCAAGTAAGACTACCTCTAGAAAATCCCATCTTGACGTGTCATACGCCTTTCAGAAGTCAACTTTGATAGCGCACTTCGGAGAGTAAGGCTCGTAGTGAAGACTAGTGAAGAGCTCTTAAGCGATAAGAATGTTGTCACTGATCCTACGCCCCTTGACAAAGGTATTCTGATGATGACTAATCACATGAGATAGAACCGTTGCAATTCTATTAGCCAAGATTTTCGTGATACATTTATATATCGTGTGCAACAAGATATAGGCCTAAAGTCCTCCTATGGTTGCAACATTCGGATCTTGGGAAGAAGGGCTAGAATCGTGGTATTCGTCTCCTTGAGCAGTGACCCGGTCAGGAAAAAGTCCTTGATAGCACCTATGACGATTGACCAATGATATCCCAAGATCTTTTTAAAAAATCAACATTAAAGCCATCAGGACCCGGAGCTTTGCCATTTGCCAACGAGAACATGGTGTTACGAATTTCTAAATCTGAAATCGGTCTGGATAAAAACTGAATATGATCAGCATCAAGAGGATTAGTAATAATAGAATGTACCTCCTAAAGGGACGGTAACTCCCGTTGCCGGCCAGCTGGCAAAGAGATCTTCGAAGCAGCCAACTATGTGTGTTGGACCGAAGGCAAATCCTGAGGAGATTCCCATCAGCATCTCTCATAGAGAAGATTCTGTTGTGCAGTGCCCTTTTTGTTGACGAAGTGGCGGAAGTACTTGGTATTAGATCACCTTCTTTAAGCCATCTCAAACGGGATTTTTGTTTGAAGAACAACTCCTCTTGCAGCCTGAGATCCAAGAAGGACTTCAACCGAAGTTTCTCCAAGTCAGCCAGATTACGGTTAGAGGGTTTTCATGCAGAGCCTCTTAGACATCTATGAGAAGGTTCCTGGCTTCCAAGGTGCATCATGAGATGTCAGAAAACGACTCCTTGTTAAGTTTTTTAAGCCGCCCCTTAAGGATCTTAAGTCCACGGCATAAACAGAACATAGGAGTTCCGGTCATTTGGATGTCCCACATTTGGGTAACTAACGGGAGAAAAACCGGGCTGGAGAACCACATATTGAAAAACTTAAAAGGCTTCTTAGATATTGGACGGGGGATGATCCGTATCGTCATGGGGTAATGGTCCGAAACCCCTGGAGCTAAGAATGAAGCCTCCGAGAAAGAGAAGTCGATTCTATTGATTATTGATAAGGACTCGATCAATTTTCCTAAGCTCGCGCAGAGTACCTAAGAAAGTTGACCAAGTGAATCTAAATCCAGTGTACCTCAAGTCATCCAGCCCTACACGGGCCATACATTGGCCAAATTCATCAAAGGTTGGGATCTAAGTATTTGAGCTCCCAATTCTGTGAGACGCATCTTTGGTAGCATTGAAATCCCCGCAACTACCCAAGGAGGATCCGTGAGATCAGTACTGAGGAGCTCAAGAGCACACCATAATAATCTTCTAGAGACAAAGGTGTGGTTAGCGTACACCACCGTAATAAAGCAAACAACATTAAGAGACAAAATGCAAAAACGACTATGAATATACTGAACTGAGGCCAAGATAATAGCTACCTCAGCCACCCGAGGATCCCAGCTAAGCCAGATTTGCCCCCGAGGAGAGTCATTATAGTTAACCATCCACTTCCAATTCGGGAGCATGGTCAAGGACATGCTACTAAACATAGACATAGGCACTTTCATTTTCAAAATACCAATATAACAAAGGTTGTTAGTTTTAACAAAGTTACAGATCTCAGCTTATTTGAGGGGATCCGTAAGACCCCTAATATTCCAAACTCCAATCAACATATGTACAAGGGATAGGAAAGGAGTTACCATTTGCTGTGACTTCCTCTCTTCTTTCTAGAAGAAGCTTTGGCCTTCATAGTGGAGCTGGTGCTACCGTCCTGATGAGCGGGATGAGGATCCCCAGTCGAGGTTATGAGCATTAGTTTCACCAAATCATTGTTTCTCCCGAGCACTGGGCCAAATTTGTTGCGGTTACTTGGCTGAGCAATTTGGGATACATTACTGATAGTGTCCCCAACCTCCTCATCCGAGCTAGACGATAACGACACAACTTCAGAGTCACCCGAGTACGGGGGTGAGTCTTGTTCGATCCATCAGCCGGATGAACAAGGGGTTATGTGAGACTTCACACAGTCCAACAACAACTTGTTGCTTTCCTTGCAGAGTAACCAATTTGGAGACTTGTTTTTTAGGATGAGATTGGACTTCCTCTCAACCGTCTTCCACCCATCATGAGGCTGAGTAGGAAACCTGGGCTGTGTCTTGCACCACCTCTATTTTCGCTTGCATCGTTGAATGCGTCTGAGCAGCAGGCGATAACTCAACATCAACAGATTGGGAGGGGACTAGGCATTCGTGGCCAAACATGCCACACTTGGCGCAGGAAATAGGTCGCCATTCATACTCCACCATAATAGGGTGAACCACACCAGTATCAAGAGCCACCTCAACAGAATCAGGCAAAGGTGAGTTTGCACTTATTTCAACACAAACACGAATGAAAGAAATCATCTTCAAGTTAGATGTGTGAAGGTCTACATGTAAAGGTTTCCCAATAGCACTAGCGATCATGCTTATCGAATGAGCAGACCACATAGAGAAAGGATTGATTTTAATTTGATCCAAACCGGGAGGGAATCATGCTGGTTCTTTTCAGGATAAAATGCGAGTGCCATTGCTGCAGAATTAGGGAGACTCTAGACACGGTAATATGCCTACTATCAATATCTTCCGGCGATAATCAGCATTAGAAATATGAAAGAAGAAAAAGCCATCCTCATTAGCCATAATCTCAGTGACCTGAGAGCCCCAAATGTGCTTGACAGCCATTTCGGTTGCCTTGTATGATACTCTCCTACCAACAAAGTATTCAACCAGACAAGACTTCCATTTCGGATGTTCTTCCTCTAGAACTTCATTAGAGATACGAACTAGGAGCTTACCATTAACAATCTCAGAGGGTATATAAGATAAAGCATACCCTTTCTCAGCAGATTTCACAACAGCAGCCCAGGACCGCTGTGGGAGTTGTCAGTGCCTAAATCAGGGCCTAGACAGGGGGTTCTAGAGGAAGATCGACCCTTGCTCCAGAGCGTCTTCCTTGGCGATGCTTATGAACTACATTGCCAGCTGAAGAAGTCCCAGCAACTGCTGGATGAGTTTTGATAGCCGCATTTGAGAGGCCAGTAACACTAAGAACAGGGGCCTTCACAGCTACAGTAGGGGCCTCCACAATCGGGTCATTCACGTCAACCACGAAGCTAATACTTGGGACATTCTCAAGTCCCTTGCTGGCCTTAGCCTTCCCACGTCCATGGAGAGCTTTTATGGAACAGGACAAAGTGCAGATTTAGGCGCTATGGGAAGATCACAGCTTTACCATGGACACAGGCATAATAGTACCAGGCAGCTCAAGTTTGGAAAACGAGGCACGGGAAGGCACCGCCAAGGAATCCAACCAGAGAGATGATGACAAGGGGGAGGCGACCCCTACAACCAAAATTAGCAGAAGCTAATGACCGGATTGCTTGGAAACGCAATTTTCAACCAGCAGGCTACAGTGCCGCGAGAAAGGATTCCCAGATCTGCAATGCTAGAGACGGGAGGGTTCCAGCCGAGAATCCCACCGGTGAGACCAAGGGTGAGGAGGGGGCGACCCCAGCTGCCAAGACATGCTGGGATCCAACGGGTGGATCGCCGAAAAAGGGGAAGTTTAGGTAAGAACACCATAGGAGCAGCTATGCGCAGGAGAGAGTCCCGAGCTACAGTATCAGAGTTCTTTGGCGCGAAATGAAAAAATGGATCGTATTTAATAGTTTAATGCATGATGTAGTAACAATATGGTCTGAAAGAAACTAGGAATATTGATGTGACATAAATGCTTGGAATATTTCTTCTTATTTTAGAACATGGTGTGAGTAATAGGTTAGTACAAGAGCGTTTTCAATGCTCTGGGGAAAACCATAAGTAGGTACTTTAATTTACTGTTAGATAAAGTATGAATGGTTATAAGAGTTGATGAGCGAAGATGCTAATCCGATAAGGTGCTACCAAATGTTTAGAAATGGATAGGATCGCATTTAATAGTTTAATGCATGATTTAGTAACAATCTATGGTCTGAAAGGAATTGGACTATTGAGGTGATAGAAATGCTTGGAATATTTCTTCCTATTTTAGGACATGGTATGAGTAATAGGTTAGTACAACAGCGTTTTCAACGCTTTGGGGAAACCATAAGTAGGTACTTTAACTTACCATTAGATAAAGTATGTGCAATGGGAAAAGATTTGATCAAACTATTTGATTGGCAATTTACAGAAGTTTCAAAGAATATCAGGAATAATCAAAGATTTTATCGATATTTTAAGGTACGTTTCACTTATACAATGTAAATGTAAAACTAAACATATAGTTTGACTGTGCAATAATATTTTCATTTTCATGTTAGGATTGTATTGGGGTTATTGATGGCACACATGTTCCAGCCGTGGTACGTACACATGATCAAATTTGCTTTATTGGTCGAAAAGGAACACCGACTCAAAATGTATTGGCAGTGTGTAATGTTAGCATGGAATTTATTTATGTTTGGACTGGTTGGGAAGGACAAGCTCATGATACTCATATCTTCTATGAAGCCATTTGGAGACATGATTTACAATTTCCTCGTCCTCCTCCAGGTTCGTGAATTAATGATTTTTGTAGAGTAATATGCATACATGTGTCTATGTTGATTGAATTTACATTATATTTGTATAGGTAAGTATTATTTAGTAGATGTTGGATATCCAAATCGAACAGGTTATTTGGGGGCAATACAAGGAAGTTAGATATCTTTTGCCAGAATTTTGACAAGGTCCCATGCCTACAGGTTATCGGGAGGTGTTCAACGGTGCTCATTTCTCGCTGCGATCAAAAATTGAGCGAGCCTTTGGTGTTTAAAAAAGAAGTAGAAGATTCTAATGCAAATGCCAAGTTACCCATTTGAGAAACAAGTGAAAATTGTCATAGCAACAATGACTTTGCACAATTATATACGAAGAAACGCTATCAACGATACATATTTTGCAAGAGCTGATTTGGATCTTGATTATGGATATTCAATTAACCTTAATGATGTAAATGAGGGGACTAGTGCTTCAAATGGTAATTTATCTTCTGACATGGAACGTTTACATGATCATATAGCCATGAGTTTAGTAAATATTAAGCATGCTTGTAATTTTCAATGATAACATAAATCTTGTATCAGTGTATATGTGACCTTATTATAATGAAAGTGCTCTATTTTTAATTGTGAAAGAAGTCCACTTTGATATGATTTGTTAGTACATATAAAGGTGGTGGTCATTGTTTTCTTGTTCCAATTTTAAACAAATTAAAATAATAAAAAATCTAAATAGGTCATGTTAAATGACTTTCCAAATATATATTTACCAAACAGCATTTTCTCAAATTTTCTTCTCAAGGCACTTTTTAATTACAGTTTACCAAACAGCTTTTGCATTTCACCAAATCTCTTTACACTAAAGACATTTGCATTTTTTCAAAGGCTTTCCCCAAAAGCTTTTCCAAACGCACCCTTTGTAGTGTCCGATATCTAAGAAATGAGTTGTGCTTTCTCCAACAAGTTGGACATACGTAGACACATCATTAGGGAAGCCCTAACCCGTGATGAGTTCACCTAGTTTGGAAATATACACGAAACAACTTCAAAAAGTGATAAAGACGGGCTTTTTCAAATAAGCAAATGAACTGGAGGCGGCTTGGCTTACGCAAAGGTAATGCTAAGAAATAACGTTTAACAAAGTTCCGATCTCGGGTATTATCTCTCGATTTCGAAGAAGTCATGACTAATTGTTGGAACTAAAAGGATATAGTTGAAATTTTGATGAGAAGAACACACAAGTACACAAAGAAAGAAAAGAGAATAATATTCAAAATACCGTTTGCATAGACTTAAACGGAGAAGACACCGCTTTTACGAGCTCGACTCTGAAGAGTCAAAACTCAACTCTCTTTCTATGCTTCTAAGGCTCTCTGCACACGAAGTAGCTTGTGTACCCCCATATATCTATAAGCATTTCCACCGCTTTCCACCACCTCTTTAAAATGGTTTACTTCAATATGCAAAAGCAAAGTTGAACATTTGCTCTTGTTGACGACTTCAACTCGTCAAAATTGTGGCCAGCGTTATCCATTTCATATGGCTTGCTTGGACTCAACTCTTCATTGGTTAAAGAAGCAAATTCCAACTGAAGACAACTTTATCTTCAATACAAGCTGGACTCTTTTCCTGAACGGTAGAGTCGGTTGAGAGGTGGGAGCTCTTTGCCAACCTTCTCGCACTCAATCGCCATATGCCACAAAATTATTCAAAAAATCCTGAACCTATTGTACTTTTGCCAATTTAGTCATAAATCTTTTAATTTTGCCAATTGAGTCCTAAATCTTTTTGCGTTTTATCAATTAAGCACATTCAGCAATTTTGGGCAAAAATCGCTGATTTGGATGTCGGTCATTCATTAATTTGACGACATCCAAATCAGCGATTTTTGCCCAAAATTGCTGAATGTGCTTAATTGATAAAAACGCAAAAAGATTTAGGACTCAATTGGCAAAATTAAAAGATTTATGACTAAATTGGCAAAAGTACAATAGGTTCAGGATTTTTTGAATAATTTTGTGGCATATGGCGATTGAGTGCGAGAAGGTTGGCAAAGAGCTCCCACCTCTCAACCGACTCTACCGTTCAGGAAAAGAGTCCAGCTTGTATTGAAGATAAAGTTGTCTTCAAGTTGGAATTTGCTTCTTTAACCAATGAAGAGTTGAGTCCAAGCAAGCCATATGAAATGGATAACGCTGGCCACAATTTTGACGAGTTGAAGTCGTCAACAAGAGCAAATGTTCAACTTTGCTTTTGCATATTGAAGTAAACCATTTTAAAGAGGTGGTGGAAAGCGGTGGAAAATGCTTATAGATATATGGGGGTACACAAGCTACTTCGTGTGCAGAGAGCCTTAGAAGCATAGAAAGAGAGTTGAGTTTTGACTCTTCAGAGTCGAGCTCGTAAAAGCGGTGTCTTCTCCGTTTAAGTCTATGCAAACGGTATTTTGAATATTATTCTCTTTTCTTTCTTTGTGTACTTGTGTGTTCTTCTCATCAAAATTTCAACTATATCCTTTTAGTTCCAACAATTAGTCATGACTTCTTCGAAATCGAGAGATAATACCCGAGATCGGAACTTTGTTAAACGTTATTTCTTAGCATTACCTTTGCGTAAGCCCAAGCCGCCTCCAGTTCATTTGCTTATTTGAAAAAGCCCGTCTTTATCACTTTTTGGAAGTTGTTTCGTGTATATTTCCAAAACTAGGTGAACTCATCACGGGTTAGGGCTTCCCTAATGATGTGTCTACGTATGTCCAACTTGTTGGAGAAAGCACAACTCATTTCTTAGATATCGGACACTACAAAGGGTGCGTTTGGAAAAGCTTTTGGGGAAAGCCTTTGAAAAAATGCAAATGTCTTTAGTGTAAAGAGATTTGGTGAAATGCAAAAGCTGTTTGGTAAACTGTAATTAAAAAGTGCCTTGAGAAGAAAATTTGAGAAAATGCTGTTTGGTAAATATATATTGGAAAGTCATTTAAACATGACCTATTTAGATTTTTATTATTTTAATTTGTTTAAAATTGGAACAAGAAAACAATGACCACCACCTTTATATGTACTAACAAATCATATCAAAGTGGACTTCTTTCACAATTAAAAATAGAGCACTTTCATTATAATAAGGTCACATATACACTGATACAAGATTTATGTTATCATTGAAAATTACAAGCATGCTTAAATATTTACTAAACTCATGGCTATATGATCATGTAAACGTTCCATGTCAGAAGATAAATTACCATTTGAAAGCACTAGTCCCCTCATTTACATCATTAAGGTTAATTGAATATCCATAATCAAGATCCAAATCAGCTCTTGCAAAATATGTATCGTTGATAGCGTTTCTTCGTATATAATTGTGCAAAGTCATTGTTGCTATGACAATTTTCACTTGTTTCTCAAAATGGGTAACTTGGCATTTGCATTAGAATCTTCTACTTCTTTTTTAAAACACCAAAGGCTCGCTCAATTTGATCGCAGCGAGAAATGAGCACCGTTGAACACCTCCCGATAACCTGTAGGCATGGGACCTTGTCAAAATTCTGGCAAAAGATATCTAACTTCCTTGTATTGCCCCAAATAACCTGTTCGATTTGGATATCCAACATCTACTAAATAATACTTACCTATACAAATATAATGTAAATTCAATCAACATAGACACATGTATGCATATTACTCTACAAAAATCATTAATTCACGAACCTGGAGGAGGACGAGGAAATTGTAAATCATGTCTCCAAATGGCTTCATAGAAGATATGAGTATCATGAGCTTGTCCTTCCCAACCAGTCCAAACATAAATAAATTCCATGCTAACATTACACACTGCCAATACATTTTGAGTCGGTGTTCCTTTTCGACCAATAAAGCAAATTTGATCATGTGTACGTACCACGGCTGGAACATGTGTGCCATCAATAACCCCAATACAATCCTAACATGAAAATGAAAATATTATTGCACAGTCAAAACTATATGTTTAGTTTTACATTTACATTGTATAAGTGAAACGTACCTTAAAATATCGATAAAATCTTTGATTATTCCTGATATTCTTTGAAACTTCTGTAAATTGCCAATCAAATAGTTTGATCAAATCTTTTCCCATTGCACATACTTTATCTAATGGTAAGTTAAAGTACCTACTTATGGTTTCCCCAAAGCGTTGAAAACGCTGTTGTACTAACCTATTACTCATACCATGTCCTAAAATAGAAGAAATATTCCAAGCATTTCTATCACCTCAATAGTCCCAATTCCTTTCAGACCATAGATTGTTACTAAATCATGCATTAAACTATTAAATGCGATCCTATCCATTTCTAAACATTTGGTAGCACCTTATCGGATTAGCATCTTCGCTCATCAACTCTTATAACCATTCATACTTTATCTAACAGTAAATTAAAGTACCTACTTATGGTTTCCCCAGAGCATTGAAAACGCTCTTGTACTAACCTATTACTCACACCATGTTCTAAAATAAGAAGAAATATTCCAAGCATTTATGTCACATCAATATTCCTAGTTCTTTCAGACCATATTGTTACTACATCATGCATTAAAACTATTAAATACGATCCATTTTTTCATTTCGCGCCAAAGAACTCTGATACTGTAGCTCGGGACTCTCTCCTGCGCATAGCTGCTCCTATGGTGTTCTTACCTAAACTTCCCCTTTTTCGGCGATCCACCCGTTGGATCCCAGCATGTCTTGGCAGCTGGGGTCGCCCCCTCCTCACCCTTGGTCTCACCGGTGGGATTCTCGGCTGGAACCCTCCCGTCTCTAGCATTGCAGATCTGGGAATCCTTTCTCGCGGCACTGTAGCCTGCTGGTTGAAAATTGCGTTTCCAAGCAATCCGGTCATTAGCTTCTGCTAATTTTGGTTGTAGGGGTCGCCTCCCCCTTGTCATCATCCTCTCTGGTGGATTACCTTGGCGGTGCCTTCCCGTGCCTCGTTTTCCAAACTTGAGCTGCCTGGTACTATTATGCCTGTGTCCATGGTAAAGCTGTGATCTTCCCATAGCGCCTAAATCTGCACTTTGTCCTGTTCCATAAAAAGCTCTCCATGGACGTGGGAAGGCTAAGGCCAGCAAGGGACTGAGAATGTCCCAAGTATTAGCTTCGTGGTGACGTGAATGACCCGATTGTGGAGGCCCCTACTGTAGCTGTGAAGGCCCTGTTCTTAGTGTTACTGGCCTCTCAAATGCGGCTATCAAAACTCATCCAGCAGTTGCTGGGACTTCTTCAGCTGGCAATGTAGTTCATAGCATCGCCAAGGAAGACGCTCTTGGAGCAAGGGTCGATCTTCTCTAGAACCCCCTGTCTAGGCCCTGATTTAGGCACTGACAAACTCCCACAGCGGTCCTGGGCTGCTGTTGTGAAATCTGCTGAGAAAGGGTATGCTTTATCTTATATACCCTCTGAGATTGTTAATGGTAAGCTCCTAGTTCGTATCTCTAATGAAGTTCTAGAGGAAGAACATCCGAAATGGAAGTCTTGTCTGGTTGAATACTTTGTTGGTAGGAGAGTATCATACAAGGCAACCGAAATGGCTGTCAAGCACATTTGGGGCTCTCAGGTCACTGAGATTATGGCTAATGAGGATGGCTTTTTCTTCTTTCATATTTCTAATGCTGATTATCGCCGGAAGATATTGATAGTAGGCATATTACCGTGTCTAGAGTCTCCCTAATTCTGCAGCAATGGCACTCGCATTTTATCCTGAAAAAGAACCAGCAGATTCCCTCCGGTTTGGATCAAATTAAAATCAATCCCTTTCTCTATGTGGTCTGCTCATTCGATAAGCATGATCGCTAGTGCTATTGGGAAACCTTTACATGTAGACCTTCACACATCTAACTTGAAGATGATTTCTTTCATTCGTGTTTGTGTTGAAATAAGTGCAAACTCACCTTTGCCTGATTCTGTTGAGGTGGCTCTTGATACTGGTGTGGTTCACCCTATTATGGTGGAGTATGAATGGCGACCTATTTCTGCGCCAAGTGTGGCATGTTTGGCCACGAATGCCTAGTCCCCTCCCAATCTGTTGATGTTGAGTTATCGCCTGCTGCTCAGACGCATTCAACGATGCAAGCGAAAATAGAGGTGGTGCAAGACACAGCCCAGGTTCCTACTCAGCCTCATGATGGGTGGAAGACGGTTGAGAGGAAGTCCAAATCTCATCCTAAAAAACAAGTCTCCAAATTGGTTACTCTGCAAGGAAAGCAACAAGTTGTTGTTGGACTGTGTGAAGTCTCACATAACCCTTGTTCATCCGGCTGATGGATCGAACCAAGACTCACCCCCGTACCGGGTGACTCTGAAGTTGTGTCGTTATCGTCTAGCTCGGATGAGGAGGTTGGGGACCACTATCAGTAATGTATCCCAAATTGCTCAGCCAAAGTAACCGCAACAAATTTGGCCCAGTGCTGGGAGAAACAATGATTTGGTGAAAACTAATGCTCATAACCTCGACTGGGGATCCTCATCCCGCTCATCAGGACGGTAGCACCAGCTCCACTATGAAGGCCAAAGCTTCTTCTAGAAAGAAGAGAGGAAGTCACAGCAAATGGTAACTCCTTTCCTATCCCTTGTACATATGTTGATTGGAGTTTGGAATATTAGGGGTCTTACGGATCCCCTCAAATAAGCTGAGATCTGTAACTTTGTTAAAACTAACAACCTTTGTTATATTGGTATTTTGAAAATGAAAGTGCCTATGTCTATGTTTAGTAGCATGTCCTTGACCATGCTCCCGAATTGAAAGTGGATGGTTAACTATAATGACTCTCCTCGGGGGCAAATCTGGCTTAGCTGGGATCCTCGGGTGGCTGAGGTAGCTATTATCTTGGCCTCAGTTCAGTATATTCATAGTCGTTTTTGCATTTTGTCTCTTAATGTTGTTTGCTTTATTACGGTGTGTGTACGCTAACCACACCTTTGTCTCTAGAAGATTATTATGGTGTGCTCTTGAGCTCCTCAGTACTGATCTCACGGATCCTCCTTGGGTAGTTGCGGGGATTTCAATGCTACAAAGATGCGTCTCACAGAATTGGGAGCTCAAATACTTAGATCCCAACCTTTGATGAATTTGGCCAATGTATGGCCCGTGTAGGGCTGGATGACTTGAGGTACACTGGATTTAGATTCACTTGGTCAACTTTCTTAGGTACTCTGCGCGAGCTTAGGAAAATTGATCGAGTCCTTATCAATAATCAATAGAGCTCGATTCTCTTTCTCGGAGGCTTCATTCTTAGCTCCAGGGGTTTCGGACCATTACCCATGACGATACGGATCATCCCCCGTCCAATATCTAAGAAGCCTTTTAAGTTTTTCAATATGTGGTTCTCCAGCCCGGTTTTTCTCCCGTTAGTTACCCAAATGTGGGACATCCAAATGACGGAACTCCTATGTTCTGTTTATGCCGTGGACTTAAGATCCTTAAGGGGCGGCTTAAAAAACTTAACAAGGAGTCGTTTTGACATCTCATGATGCACCTGGAGCCAGCCAGGAACCTTCTCATAGATGTCTAAGAGGCTCTGCATTTGGACCCCTCTAACCGTAATCTGGCTGACTTGGAGAAACTTCGGTTGAAGTCCTTCTTGGATCTCAGGCTGCAAGAGGAGTTGTTCTTCAAACAAAAATCCCGTTTGAGATGGCTTAAAAAAGGTGA
>JAGVVM010011196.1:0-25642 GCA_019149425.1 Psidium friedrichsthalianum
GGATCTAGCAGGGGCTCATAAGTCTCTTCTGTATGAAAGTTCTGTGTGAATGCTATATAAATGGGACAGTGATGTCAATCTTATCATAGATTAGGTTTTCCCATTGGTTTTCCTGTCTTTTGTCAGTCTTGTTGCCTTAGACAAAATCCATGTTGACCACACTGGTCCATTTCATCCTTCTACCTGAGCCATTTACTTGTCTTTGACTTTATAGGTTGGAAAGAATGCTTCTCTGTTATTGTTGGAAGCGATGATGTTCGTCAGGGAAGCCATCTCCAGATATGTAAGATTTCTTACCCAATTTTAGTGCAAATAAAAGTCACTGAACTAATAAACCTAAAGAAGAAGAAATGCTTCCTGGAACATCTCACTGAAAACTTGGACATCCTGTTCTTATTACCCTATGATTGCATAAAAACAGCATTTCAAAATGCTGAACATATGGTACTAAGATCATTGTCTATTTCCCAAACAAGACTTGACACTCACATTACACACGCTTTCTTCCTCAGCTTTTTGTGAAAAACAGATCAAACTAACTGCTTCACGCTGCTTGCAGATTCATAGAAGCTGCAAGAAGATTGGGGATGGATGCAACTCGTTGCCTCGTCATTGAGGACTCCTTGTAAGTTACTTTCTTGAGAGTGTTCTTGTTCTTGTAGAAGGGGAGTTATTCGGGTTAAATAATCAAGTAATGCAAAATAGTTAATTAATCCATAGTTCTAATATTGGATTTTCATTTGGAGAACCTTGTTGTTGGAGAACTAGAAACAAAATAAATAGTATAAGGATATAGATAAGTATCAATTACCATCCTACTTTGATGGATGGAACCCACAACTGTAACAGATAAGCAGAGCTATTGAGGACATACTTGGTTGTGAGTAACTATCGGTGATAAGTTGATGCCTTAAAAGAATTTTCCTCTTGTATTTAGCATCAAAACTCAAACTTCAAATTCATGCTTATGTTTGACCCAAAAAAAAAAAAAAAACTCATGCATATGAAAATGTGAATTCTTGCACAAACAGCCTTTGTTGCAACTTTGTTCCCTCTTTTCTTGCTACTGCTTTCTCATACCACTACCAAGCGGTGAGACGATATCTTGCAACTGAATGTCTATGACAGGGTTGGTGTCCAAGCAGCCAAAGCTGCCCAGATGAAGGTAGTGGCAGTTCCTTCACATACTGAAGCTGATTGTTCTTCCATGGCCGATAGTGTACTTCATTCACTTCTAGAATTTCAGCCTGAGCTATGGGGTCTCCCTCCATTTGATGACTGTAGATACTTAATCACATCATGTCTTTTTTCCATCAATTCTCATTAGCTATGGAAACAGCGAATCAACTCATTCTCGTTGTTGTAGGGGTTAACAATGCATTGCCAATTGAAACAATGGTCTTGAGCTGTCAACACATTGATGGTTCATTTTATGAAATCAAAGGTTTGTGAAAACTTAATTTTCTTCTGTTCATATTTGGTGTTGACAAAATTAAATTAGCCCTCGAGGTTTATATTTTCAAGTCCTGGTGTAATGTGGATACTGTTCAATTCTGGGAAGTCGCCCATCTATTAGTGGACAGTCTAATCCGAAGCCTTATGCTGTTGTTGTCCGGTTCATGTTGAGTGAAACTTAGCGAACCTGATGTTGTGACTCAACCTATCAACACGTTTGGAAAGTCTAACACTGTCTTTTTGTTGCTCTAAATTTATGTCCATCAACCAGAGGATGGGATGTCTGCTCTTCCAGCTCAAGCTGCAGGAGTCTACTTCGGTTGGGCCCAAGTCAGCATCGGTACAATCTTTAAGGCTGTGGTCGGCATCATATTTGATTCTCCAAGTGCCCTGAGAAAACTTGTGGGTGTTCAATGTGCTCTTGATCGACACCGTCTTTAGTTACTTCTCAGAATTCATCAGCTACTTGAATATAACCGTAGTACTGTTTCACCTTCTCTTTTGCAGCACTTGAGTTTGATCGACGGAAGCATTGATCGCGTGTCTGATCAGCGGGTGCAGCTTTCCCTTGTCGGCTTCATACGTGGGTCTAGGTCCAAGGTAACTTTTTACGACACCACAATAGCTTTTTTTTTTTTTTTGGTAAAGACACCGCAGTAGCATGTTTACGGTTGAATAGTATGAAATTACTTGAAATCAATATATGGCTCCAAAGATTTTCCCGCGACTTACATGCAAGAATTCTTCTAGGAAATATGCGTTTGAATGCTTTGCTAAACCCTTCTAGAAAATCTGCGACTTTCAAGTAGGGGAGAATGGTTCTGATGCGGGAGTCTGAGAAATCTGCTCGGTCTGTTTGTGTGCTAATGCGTATGCTTGTATCTGTACCGATCACGCAGCATGTATGCCATAATGGAAGCACAATGGTGCTCAATTCTTTTAGGGCATTAGGGAATTCTTTGAAACTCTCGCAGCTTTCACATCTCATGAATTCATGCATGCAGGACATTATGTCGGCGAACAAAATAATAGACGAGCAAGACAAGTCCATTGCCGGTTCTTCTTTAGAGCTGCCGGAGTTCAAACGCCGCAACAACCTGTATTAGGTTGCCGATTCTAAAAAATTATAGTTTTCTTGGCCCCCTTAATACGATTATGTTTGAAACTAATCCAGCAGAGACGACGACTGGAACAGCCTTATGTTGCGGTCTTGTTAACTCAATTGTTTTGAGACAACCCTGATAAAGGACCAGATTCTTTGGGGCAATTTTGTGATCATGTAATGTATTCAATTCTACATCGACATAGTATCAATGATTATAGTGTATGATTACTGCTTTTTTCCGAAGCTGAGATTAATCTTCTTGGTTCTGAACTGGAAAATGTGTATCTTGTTTGCTGGATGAGCATTTAAATCTTCTCGAACTTTAGCATGGCCTAGAGGTCAAGCAGCTCTGGTTTGTTTGTTCTACGAATCGCACCTAGGCATGAAGGATTCTCAACTTTTGCCGTTAACGATGGCCGGGTCTGAGTATGGTGCAAGATCAAATGATTTTGCATTCCTGCCTTCAAACTACAGAGCCGATCGTGATGCAAACTCAGGTCGATTGGATCAATTCGAACGATGAAAGCATCAGTCGCAATTAGCACTAAGACATCGGATCAGCAAATGATTTGTAGTTCGGAAGAACGAAATGGAAATGGTGAAAAATGAACTGCAAAGAGTCATGTAAGCTTTTCAATCAGAGAACGAGCAGTGAAGCGACTGCGTTGTTGATGCCCCAAAATTCCAGCCCCAGTCCTTGCAGAACTGCAAAAACATGAAGAAGTTTGCTCCGAATGCGCTTGTGATTGTCACGGCAACGCAGAAACCACCGCCAAGACGTAGCCAAAGAAAAAAGGAATCACCTGTCACCGACGGATTCCGACCTCCAGCTGATTCGACCGGGAGCAGTCACCATCGCCGCCGCTGGTGGATTCACCAGCATTCGCCTCTCTCAAAGCCTTCCTCTTCGGAGCATTTTCTCTCGCACCGCCGCTCGTCTCCGAGCCTGACGAAGCAGTTCTCTTAAAATGGGACGCGCCACCGCCTGCTTTCTTCGGCCTCCCCTGGCGTTTGGAGCCGCTGTTCGCCGGTGGACGGTTCTCTTTGCCGACTTTCTCGACGGAGGTGATGACGCACTCGTGCCATCTGAGCTCGTCAATGTCGGCGATCGCATCAGCTAGAGAGAGCTGCACGTCGTGCGACGAGATGCTCTCGTCCAGCGTGGATCGCGAAGGATCCATGAGCTCGATCGCTTCCACAGCATCCAACAGCACTGTCTGCGACGATCACAATTAGTTTCAGGCCATTTTTCCACTTCCGTGCTCAGAGAAAGGCTAACGCAAACAAGCGATTTCAACCTCAAGCGCAGACGAACAGCTCATCGGTCATCACGACTCACCGATCGAAGCACTTAATCGAACGAGTCATGCCAAACGAACGCAACACGGAGCTCGATGATCCTAATCCAGCTTGACTTAACGACTTACGAGGCCAAAAAAAAAAAACAGAAAGCAAACCTTACTCGACTTTGTAAATCACTTCTCACGAACTAAAGCGATGCTAAAATTAGCAAACCGCCCGGACATAGTAGTAAATCGTGCAGTATCGGAGCTGAGGACAGAGTCGGAATCACCTTGGGGTGGCCGTGGATCTTCTTGAATCCGTGCATCTGGATAATCTGCAAAAGACGAAGCGATAAAAATATTCATCAAACTGAGCTCTGCAGCTGCGGAAATGACCGGAGGATGGGAGCGGCGATCGGCTCTCCGTCCAGGCATCGTCTTTCCGGCCGTTCTGAACACAGAGAGGGGGGAGAGAGAGAGAGAGACCTGATTGAGAGAGTTGACGGTGAGGTCGGATCGTTTCTGAGAGTGGAGGAAGTCCAGGTAATCCTCCAGGGAGAGCTGGTTGATCTTTGTCTTCGCTGCCATTTTCTGCTTTTTCTCCATTTCACCTTTCTCCTTCTCCGGCGTCATGCGCGTGCTGTGTTGGGACCGGAGAATTTGTACCAGGGGGTGGATACGCGGGCGCGCGAGGGAACGGAAATAGGAGGTGGGTCCCAGCAGATACTGTTGAGCGCAGGCTGACATCATCCGTCCGTCCCCCACGTCAGCTCGATTCGCCCTGACTTGATTAGGAATTTTTTTTTTTTTTTTAGACGGGATTTGATTAAAGAAATTAAAAGCATATCGACTTAATTAGATTAGATTAGACATATCAAAATAAGTTATAGACCTATTTCTCGATCCATATTTGATGGGTCGATTTGTTGTGCAGTTCACTCATATTCGATAAATTGATCATTAATGAGTTTAGATTGGCAAAAGTTCAAATAATATTATTGTTAAAAAAGGCTCGCGACTTATTTAGACCTGCTCATGTTTATGACTCTCTCTTCGCTCTCTTTCACTTCACTCGATCTCGATCTCGAGCTCGCTCACTCGCTCTCCATTCTTACTTTAATTTTGGTATGAATTTTTTAATTTGAGTTAATATGAAAGTATTTTAATAATAGGATCGGATCGAATCGAATAGCCACTGGATATATATTGTATGAAAGCAAGTTAATTTGGGTCGAATTATTTTTTCACTCTGAACCAAATCTAAGTCGGTTCTCCATCGCCATCTCCGCCCGAACGATGCAATGTCTCTCCCTCGAGTATGAATGTTGCGCGCTCTTTGGTACTTCCACGGGTGGAATGGTTTCTCTACTCACTGCTCTTTAACTATGGCGAAATATATGCAGTGCAAAACTGAGGAGTACTTCGAGGGTCGCCAAAGCGACATATTTTGTACCAGAGACTGTTCATCTCCATTCAGTATACGCCTTTTCATGTCTTGGACCTTTTGATTTGGACCTTCTGATTCCTGTTATTCTCATTAAGCAAATCGAAAGAGAATGTGCAGTCAGGAGTTTGAATTCCGCTGCGTCTCATGTACGAATATAACATGCTATGCGTGTTAAAAAGTTTCAAATAATGAGATTAGTTTGTGGTGTCGATTCGTTCGGGGTATAGTATATTATGCGATCCTCTTCGCACCGTAGTCGAATAATACACAGATTGGCGATGACTGTTTCATGGAAGAACTTAAGAGAGAGCAATACATTGCTCGAATGTGGCACACATCCATAACGAAATGAAGCGCAAAAGCGAGAAAGAGAAATCGCGACACAAGACTTATTATGGTTCATCCTTAAAATAAGGCTATATCCAATAGAAAATTCCATTATAATTGGCAGCTCGCATCTCTCTCTTACATAACTTGATTACAAGCGAAAGAGTTAATGCATAGTAGTACTATTCATAGAGCTAAGCCCAAACTACCAAATAAAATATGAGCTCAAACTATTATCTTAATTTCTATAAATGGAAAATACAAACCACACCCCCAACACATACGAGCATCTGTAGATTACTAGCCGAGAAAACGTATAGCAAGACATGGAAAAAACCTCAGTCTTAAACTCTTCATGCAGAAAAAAGATTGCTTGTGCCAATCGGAACCAGTGATCGGCTCAATCAAGCGCGCCATCACACTAACACATATGATTAGCCAAAAATCACCAATGGGATTTAGAATTTGATGAACAAATTGCAACCATCACGCATGGCGACGGGAAGAAAAGATTAGGAAGCAAGATTAGGGTTTTCACAGAGCAACCCAGAAACGCTAGTTCTTGAGCAATCCTTTCGATGAGTTCAACATCCCCGGTTTTGCAGTAGCAAACGCTGCCGCATCCTCCGGACCGCCGTCAAGGGCACACGAGTGCGAAACAAAGATTCGATGCGATCCAATACGAGTACAGCCGAACGACTTGATCCTTCTTCAATGCGTTCCTCGCCACGAGGTCACCCATCCTGGCCCTCCCAAGTGGTACACAGTCTCCCTCTCTTGCTCTTCAAATCTACCTATCAGCACAAGTGGCAAGTCCGCCGACGGGGACCCAGCAGCAAGACCTTGATCTTGATCCCGGCCGCCCCCCCCGGCCGATCAAGAGCAAGGTTTCTTGATGGACTGGGTCCGTCAGGCCGAGACTTGCCACTTGGCTGTATAAGGTTGATTTGAGAGCAAGAGGAGACGGTGTACCACTTGGGAGGGCCAGGATGGGTCGACCTCCGTGGGAGGAAAACGCATAGAAAGAAGGATCAAGTCGTCGGCTGTACTCGTATTGGATCGCATCGAATCTTTGTTTCGCACTCGTGTGCCCTTGACGGCGGTCCGGAGGATGGCGGCAGCGTTTGCTACTGCAAAACCGGGGATGTTGAACTCATCGAAAGGATTGCTCAAGAACTAGCGTTTCTGGGTTTTGCTGTGAAAACCCTAATCTTGCTTCCTAATCTTTTCTTCCCGTCGCATGCGTGATGGTTGCAATTTGTTCATCAAATTCTAAATCCAATTGGTGATTTTTGGCTAATCATATGTGTTAGTGTGATGGCGCGCTTGATTGAGCCGATCACTGGTTCCGATTGGCACAAGCAATCTTTTTCTGCATGAAGAGTTAAGACTGAGGTTTTTTCCATGTCTTGCTATACGTTTTTCGGCTAGTAATCTACAGATGCTCGTATGTGTTGGGGGTGTGGTTTGTATTTTCCATTTATAGAAATTAAGATAATAGTTGAGCTCATATTTTATTTGTTAGTTTGGGCTTAGCTCTATGAATAGTTACTACTATGCATTAACTCTTTCGCTTGTAATCAAGTTATGTAAGAGAGAGATGCGAGCTGCCAATTATAATGGAATTTCTATTGGATATAGGCCTTATTTTAAGGATGAACCATAATAAGTCTTGTGTCGCGATTTCTCTTTCTCGCTTTTGCGCTTCATTCGTTATGGATGTGTGCCACATTCGAGCAATGTTATTGCTCTCTCTTAAGTTCTTCCATGAAACAGTCCATCGCCAATCTGTGTATTATCGACTACGGTGCGAAGAGGATCGCATAATATACTATACCCCGAACGAATCGACACCACAAACTAATCTCATTATTTGAAACTTTTTAACACGCATAGCATTTTATATTCGTACATGAACGCAGCGGAATTCAAACTCCTGACTGCACATTCTCTTTCGATTTGCTTTAATGAGAATAACAGGAAACAGAAGGTCCAAATCAAAAGGTCCAAGACATGAAAGGCGTATTACTGAATGGAGAGAACAGTCTATGGTACAAAATATGTCGCTTTGGCGACCCTCGAAGTACTCCTCAGTTTTGCTGCATATATTTCGCCATAGTTAAAGAGCAGTGAGTAGAGAAACCATTCCACCCGTGGAAGTAGTACCAAAAGCGCGCAACATTCATACTCGAGGGAGATGACATTGCATCGTTCGGGCGGAGATGGCGATGGAGAACCGACTTAGATTTGGTTCAGAGTGAAAAAATAATTCGACCCAAAATTAACTTGCTTTCATACAATATATATCCAGTGGATTATATCGATTCGATCCGATCAATATTATTAAAAATACTTTCATATTTAACTCAAATTAAAAAATTCATACCAAAATTAAAGTAAGAATGGAGAGCGAGCGAGCGAGCTCGAGATCGAGATCGAGTGAAGGTGAAAGAGAGCGAAGAGAGAGTCATAAACATGAGCAGTGTCTAAATAAGTCGCGAGCCTTTTTTAACAATAATATTATTTGAACTTTTGCCAATCTCTAAACCATTAATGATCAATTTATCGAATATGAGTGAACTGCACAACAATTCGACCCATCAAATATGGATCGAGAAATAGGTCTATAACTTATTTTGATATGTCTAATCTAATCTAATTAAGTCGATATGCTTTTAATTTTCTTTAATCAAATCCCGTCTAAAAAAAAAAAAAAAATTCCTAATCAAGTCAGGCGAATCGAGCTGACGTGGGGGACGGACGGATGATGTCAGCCTGCGCTCAACAGTATCTGGCTGGGACCCAACCTCCTATTTCCGTTCCCTCGCGCGCCCGCGTTTCCACCCCCTGGTACAAATTCTCCGGTCCAAACACAGCACGCGCATGACGCCGGAGAAGGAGAAAGGTGAAATGGAGAAAAAGCAGAAAATGGCAGCGAAGACAAAGATCAACCAGCTCTCCCTGGAGGATTACCTGGACTTCCTCCACTCTCAGAAACGATCCGACCTCACCGTCAACTCTCTCAATCAGGTCTCTCTCTCTCTCTCCCCCCCTCTCTGTGTTCAGAACGGCCGGAAAGACGATGCCTGGACGGAGAGCCCGATCGCCGCTCCCATCCTCCGGTCATTTCCGCAGCTGCAGAGCTCAGTTTGATGAATATTTTTATCGCTTCGTCTTTTGCAGATTATCCAGATGCACGGATTCAAGAAGATCCACGGCCACCCCAAGGTGATTCCGACTCTGTCCTCAGCTCCGATACTGCACGATTTACTACTATGTCCGGGCGGTTTGCTAATTTTAGCATCGCTTTTGTTCGTGAGAAGTGATTTACAAAGTCGAGTAAGGTTTGCTTTCTGTTTTTTTTTTTTGGCCTCGTAAGTCGTTAAGTCAAGCTGGATTAGGATCATCGAGCTCCGTGTTGCGTTCGTTTGGCATGACTCGTTCGATTAAGTGCTTCGATCGGTGAGTCGTGATGACCGATGAGCTGTTCGTCTGCGCTTGAGGTTGAAATCGCTGTTTGCGTTAGCCTTTCTCTGAGCACGGAAGTGGAAAAATGGCCTGAAACTAATTGTGATCGTCGCAGACAGTGCTGTTGGATGCTGTGGAAGCGATCGAGCTCATGGATCCTTCGCGATCCACGCTGGACGAGAGCATCTCGTCGCACGACGTGCAGCTCTCTCTAGCTGATGCGATCGCCGACATTGACGAGCTCAGATGGCACGAGTGCGTCATCACCTCCGTCGAGAAAGTCGGCAAAGAGAACCGTCCACCGGCGAACAGCGGCTCCAAACGCCAGGGGAGGCCGAAGAAAGCAGGCGGTGGCGCGTCCCATTTTAAGAGAACTGCTTCGTCAGGCTCGGAGACGAGCGGCGGTGCGAGAGAAAATGCTCCGAAGAGGAAGGCTTTGAGAGAGGCGAATGCTGGTGAATCCACCAGCGGCGGCGATGGTGACTGCTCCCGGTCGAATCAGCTGGAGGTCGGAATCCGTCGGTGACAGGTGATTCCTTTTTTCTTTGGCTACGTCTTGGCGGTGGTTTCTGCGTTGCCGTGACAATCACAAGCGCATTCGGAGCAAACTTCTTCATGTTTTTGCAGTTCTGCAAGGACTGGGGCTGGAATTTTGGGGCATCAACAACGCAGTCGCTTCACTGCTCGGTTCTCTGATTGAAAAGCTTACATGACTCTTTGCAGTTCATTTTTCACCATTTCCATTTCGTTCTTCCGAACTACAAATCATTTGCTGATCCGATGTCTTAGTGCTAATTGCGACTGATGCTTTCATCGTTCGAATTGATCCAATCGACCTGAGTTTGCATCACGATCGGCTCTGTAGTTTGAAGGCAGGAATGCAAAATCATTTGATCTTGCACCATACTCAGACCCGGCCATCGTTAACGGCAAAAGTTGAGAATCCTTCATGCCTAGGTGCGATTCGTAGAACAAACAAACCAGAGCTGCTTGACCTCTAGGCCATGCTAAAGTTCGAGAAGATTTAAATGCTCATCCAGCAAACAAGATACACATTTTCCAGTTCAGAACCAAGAAGATTAATCTCAGCTTCGGAAAAAAGCAGTAATCATACACTATAATCATTGATACTATGTCGATGTAGAATTGAATACATTACATGATCACAAAATTGCCCCAAAGAATCTGGTCCTTTATCAGGGTTGTCTCAAAACATTGAGTTAACAAGACCGCAACATAAGGCTGTTCCAGTCGTCGTCTCTGCTGGATTAGTTTCAAACATAATCGTATTAAGGGGGCCAAGAAAACTATAAATTTTTTAGAATCGGCAACCTAATACAGGTTGTTGCGGCGTTTGAACTCCGGCAGCTCTAAAGAAGAACGGCAATGGACTTGTCTTGCTCGTCTATTATTTTGTTCGCCGACATAATGTCCTGCATGCATGAATTCATGAGATGTGAAAGCTGCGAGAGTTTCAAAGAATTCCCTAATGCCCTAAAAGAATTGAGCACCATTGTGCTTCCATTATGGCATACATGCTGCGTGATCGGTACAGATACAAGCATACGCATTAGCACACAAACAGACCGAGCAGATTTCTCAGACTCCCGCATCAGAACCATTCTCCCCTACTTGAAAGTCGCAGATTTTCTAGAAGGGTTTAGCAAAGCATTCAAACGCATATTTCCTAGAAGAATTCTTGCATGTAAGTCGCGGGAAAATCTTTGGAGCCATATATTGATTTCAAGTAATTTCATACTATTCAACCGTAAACATGCTACTGCGGTGTCTTTACCAAAAAAAAAAAAAAAGCTATTGTGGTGTCGTAAAAAGTTACCTTGGACCTAGACCCACGTATGAAGCCGACAAGGGAAAGCTGCACCGCTGATCAGACACGCGATCAATGCTTCCGTCGATCAAACTCAAGTGCTGCAAAAGAGAAGGTGAAACAGTACTACGGTTATATTCAAGTAGCTGATGAATTCTGAGAAGTAACTAAAGACGGTGTCGATCAAGAGCACATTGAACACCCACAAGTTTTCTCAGGGCACTTGGAGAATCAAATATGATGCCGACCACAGCCTTAAAGATTGTACCGATGCTGACTTGGGCCCAACCGAAGTAGACTCCTGCAGCTTGAGCTGGAAGAGCAGACATCCCATCCTCTGGTTGATGGACATAAATTTAGAGCAACAAAAAGACAGTGTTAGACTTTCCAAACGTGTTGATAGGTTGAGTCACAACATCAGGTTCGCTAAGTTTCACTCAACATGAACCGGACAACAACAGCATAAGGCTTCGGATTAGA
Source organism: Psidium friedrichsthalianum (assembly GCA_019149425.1). Classification (NCBI taxonomy): domain Eukaryota; kingdom Viridiplantae; phylum Streptophyta; class Magnoliopsida; order Myrtales; family Myrtaceae; genus Psidium; species Psidium friedrichsthalianum. The sequence continues at coordinate 11,394 of JAGVVM010011196.1, forward strand.
CTGTCCACTAATAGATGGGCGACTTCCCAGAATTGAACAGTATCCACATTACACCAGGAACTTGAAAATATAAACCTCGAGGGCTAATTTAATTTTGTCAACACCAAATATGAACAGAAGAAAATTAAGTTTTCACAAACCTTTGATTTCATAAAATGAACCATCAATGTGTTGACAGCTCAAGACCATTGTTTCAATTGGCAATGCATTGTTAACCCCTACAACAACGAGAATGAGTTGATTCGCTGTTTCCATAGCTAATGAGAATTGATGGAAAAAAGACATGATGTGATTAAGTATCTACAGTCATCAAATGGAGGGAGACCCCATAGCTCAGGCTGAAATTCTAGAAGTGAATGAAGTACACTATCGGCCATGGAAGAACAATCAGCTTCAGTATGTGAAGGAACTGCCACTACCTTCATCTGGGCAGCTTTGGCTGCTTGGACACCAACCCTGTCATAGACATTCAGTTGCAAGATATCGTCTCACCGCTTGGTAGTGGTATGAGAAAGCAGTAGCAAGAAAAGAGGGAACAAAGTTGCAACAAAGGCTGTTTGTGCAAGAATTCACATTTTCATATGCATGAGTTTTTTTTTTTTTTGGGTCAAACATAAGCATGAATTTGAAGTTTGAGTTTTGATGCTAAATACAAGAGGAAAATTCTTTTAAGGCATCAACTTATCACCGATAGTTACTCACAACCAAGTATGTCCTCAATAGCTCTGCTTATCTGTTACAGTTGTGGGTTCCATCCATCAAAGTAGGATGGTAATTGATACTTATCTATATCCTTATACTATTTATTTTGTTTCTAGTTCTCCAACAACAAGGTTCTCCAAATGAAAATCCAATATTAGAACTATGGATTAATTAACTATTTTGCATTACTTGATTATTTAACCCGAATAACTCCCCTTCTACAAGAACAAGAACACTCTCAAGAAAGTAACTTACAAGGAGTCCTCAATGACGAGGCAACGAGTTGCATCCATCCCCAATCTTCTTGCAGCTTCTATGAATCTGCAAGCAGCGTGAAGCCAGTTAGTTTGATCTGTTTTTCACAAAAAGCTGAGGAAGAAAGCGTGTGTAATGTGAGTGTCAAGTCTTGTTTGGGAAATAGACAATGATCTTAGTACCATATGGTTCAGCATTTTGAAATGCTGTTTTTATGCAATCATAGGGTAATAAGAACAGGATGTCCAAGTTTTCAGTGAGATGTTCCAGGAAGCATTTCTTCTTCTTTAGGTTTATTAAGTTCAGTGACTTTTATTTGCACTAAAATTGGGTAAGAAATCTTACATATCTGGAGATGGCTTCCCTGACGGAACATCATCGCTTCCAACAATAACAGAGAAGCATTCTTTCCAACCTATAAAGTCAAAGACAAGTAAATGGCTCAGGTAGAAGGATGAAATGGACCAGTGTGGTCAACATGGATTTTGTCTAAGGCAACAAGACTGACAAAAGACAGGAAAACCAATGGGAAAACCTAATCTATGATAAGATTGACATCACTGTCCATTTATATAGCATTCACACAGAACTTTCATACAGAAGAGACTTATGAGCCACCTGCTAGATCCATGTTTCCACTGTTCTATTCGTGAATGCTTCAAGCAACCACGCATGTTTGACTCACAAAACCATTATGTCTATTTTAATGGCAGTGCCTCGGTCCAACTCAAATGCCGTGCCCTCTGGTATGACTCGCGTCTCTCTTTCAGCTAACACACTGTCAGAACCAACAATATCACCCATATTCCATGTTGTTATGTATTAAGGAAAACCCAGACCAAAATCTATTTACATTGGCAATAGAGTCGGGCCGGTCGGGTTAGTCAAATTTCACATATAACGCCTGCTTATTTCCCTGATTTTTTCTACAGAAAGAGATCATAAACTTGCAAAACAACAAAACTCAGCACAGGGTTTCGTCCAGATATGCATTATTACAGTTAAAATTTAAAGATGATCGAACTATGTGCTTCGTTTGACATCAAAAAACTCAAATAAAAAAAAAAAAATTAAAACGCAAACCTTGTTGATGAGATATTTTGGCATCGATGTATTCTCTCAAGGAGTTTGAAGCAAGAGCAAACGGCACTCTGCATTTGCGGAGATGCTCGATAAGTCGAATAGCACCGGGAAGCGCTCTGGCCTTCGCCCACCTTAGTTTACCACAAAAAAAGATCAATTTCAGATTCGACTCTAGCCGACACTTACCAAACAAGTCATATAGGAACAAGTAGCGGAGACAGCGTCACATGTTTGCACACATTTCCTTCATCTGACTATGTACAAGCCCGAGAGAGAGAGAGAGAGAGAGAGAGAGAGAGAGAGAGATTACCCCTGACGATACATGGGCACGATTTCTTCTACATACTGATCAGGAGTCAGTGGAAGATCATAGTCGGCGACCATGGCAATGGCCGACTCCTTCAAGGTCCTGCCCAATCTCTTCTGATTCCCCTCGTCCAACACTTACCATACTTGCCCAAGAATTCCTTTAACACCCACTTCGAACCAACCTCTGCTCATAAACCAAAATCACGCACACACGCACAAAAGATTATTGGAAAAGAGAAGGAAAGATAACCCCAGAGCCAAACGAACCCTTAGGCCTAAAGAAAATAGAAAAGGCGAGTCTTTTCTTGGCGAACCTGTGTCCAAAAGGGTGCCGTCTAAATCGAGGACGACGGCGAGGACAGGCGGGGCCGGCTTTGCATGCATGAATTGCACGAAGAGCAGGTCATGGTTGAGATATGTGGGCCTGTGAGTTCGGGTCTGATCTTGAACGGCCTGGCTTATAGAGCTTTGATGGGAACCCCGCTTGGATCGCGCTCAGCCATCGAGACGACAGAAAGCTGCCTGCCGGGTGTGCCCCCTCCCCCCCCGCCCCCGCTTTTCCGCTTTTCTTTTTGCAGCCAAGGAATCAAATTATACCCAGACAACACACACGGTGAGAGAGAGAGAGAGAGAGCCAGCTCGTTTTTCTTAAACCAATTCATCTGTTGTTTCTGTTTTTGCCTTATTCTACTGATTCCCGTTTTTACCTCCTGGAAGAGTGTGGCCTTGGGTCCATCGGAGACGGGCATTTGGCATATTACTAGGAGTTGAGCGACTTGTTTAATTCTGAGTCAAATCACTACCGTTAAAAAAAAAAAACTGAAACTTGACTCCGTTAAAAAAGTTTAAAAACCCATTTAATATCATCATCTGTTATTTCCAGAACCAACTTGAAAATATTCTTCAAGATCCTATAATTGATAATAGCAATCGAGTCAAGCTCGCGGAGAGTTGGACGAACAACATGGCAGAGGTATTTTTGCCGTATGATCATACCATCTTGATAAGAAGTAGCTGGGAAAAAGAGAGAGTGAAATTTACATTTTTGTAATGTCAATCTCGAATCGGAATAACATATTATTTTTGAAACCAAATTCGCTGCATACATTGAATTAATACGAAAAGGCAGAGTAAATGATGAAGGATTAATATTTACTTGCGGACCGTTGAATTCGAGATTGCATTGAATCAGAGCTTTTACCGATTCACTTGTGGAAGATGACTGCACATGAGGAATTTGGAAGTAGAACGGAAAGTCTAAGCTTCTATAATTTTTTCTTTTGCATATTGTGTTTAAGAGTGGTTTGTTTAAGTGAAGAGTGTTTTTGGAATTGATTTTCAGGACTTCCACTGTTTGGTTTGTCGAAAATGAATTAGTCAGCGAAAAACACTTTTCAGTCAATGAAAAATTTATGCATAAAATTTAAAAAGTGAATTTTCCAATCTGAAGAGGTGAAAATATTTTCAAAAATTGCTTCTCTCAAATTTTGATATCTTTTATATATTTTTAATTTTCATTTTTTTTTTATTTTTTCTTCTTCAGTCTCATTCACCGGTGATTGGTCATACAAGGTCGAGCCTTGCCGAGGCCCAACAACCAATGGAGGAAGAAGAAAAAGAACAAAGAACAAAGAATAAAAACTATAAAGATAAATATAATAATAAATTAAAAAATCAAATTTTTAATTTTTTTGCCTCATATAAAATCATGAGATTAAAATTATTTTACAAATGAGAAACAAACACTCGAAATTATTTTCAGTAACATATCACAAAACAAAGGAAAAACGAACGGTTTTCCTAGAAAATGATTTTCGGGAAATCGCTTTTCTTTTTCATGGAGGTTTCCCCCAACCAAATGCACCCTAAGCTTGGTTTTCTTTGCCAACTTGAGGAGAGTACGTTTAATCTTTTTGGAGTTATATTAGAGTTTTATCTCTTCAAATCAACTCTAATTATGATTTCAACTTTGTATTGCGTTTATCCTTAAGCCAAAGTACACTCCTGGCTTGACTCTGTCTCCTAATTTCGATTTGCTTTTCTAGAGAGATTGATGCTTTTAACCAACTTGGTTAATTGATTCTCTCTCCTTTTGTTCTTTAAAAAAAAAAAAAGAACTTCATGACATCACCTCAGACAATTTTTTTTTTAAAAAGGCATCTCATTAATCCCATACTGGTCCCTCACTTTCTCGATTTTGCATATGTGCCCCTAAAGGGATGGACATTGGACAACGCTACAGCAGAATCTACTGAGGAAAACACTGGCAGCAGAAGATATGATGCATTAAGAACAACCGAAAGAATACGTCCATATGGACAGAGAACAATACAGATCTTTTGCTGAGGACAAATTCGCCTGCCTCGTCTCTAATCAAATTGGACATTAGCTTCCAGTCTCTCTCTCTCTCTCTCCTCTCTCTCTCTCTCTACATGGTTAGGAACATATGTGTTGGAGCCAAAAGAACAATTATAACTTTGGAATTTTGGGAACAAACGCACAAATAAAGACCGACAGAGAGAACTTACTGAAATGCAAATGCTTTTGCTTTTTGGTGCATATACTACTAACAACATTTAACAAGGAAAAGCAAGGTAGTCCTCAAGTTTCAAAAGCGCGTAACAAAGTCAAATGAAAGACGAAACGATAAACGCCCTTGAAGACATGCGTAGCAATCCATGCAGAAGTCTTTGTCTTCATGCTTCAGTAAGTCTCCTTCATTAAATGCTTGCTGCTGTTTTTGGTTTGCAGTCTTCTTTAAATGCCTACCATGACTCATGCTTCCTCGATTCGTTTATTCTTATTGTAACGCTCGCCATAAATCAAGTCGTTCTTTGAAGAATACTAATCATCAAAATCTAGAACTCAGCAACCAACGTACTCAAATATTTTCAACAATCAATTTTATACTATTCTAAACAATCTGCTGTCATGAAGTGGTTAGATTCAATTGATTGCTTTCACCATGTAGCCCAGAATCTGTCCACTTGGATTGTCCTCAGAACCAAATGTTGTCTGGTCACCATCGTGCAACCTTGCGATAGAAAGAGAGAGAGCACATATCCTCTTCCTACTTGAACAACCAAAAGTGAAATGGTAAAAGGAAATGATCTTCTTGCTCGAGTAGAACTTGTCCGGCAAAACTGTCAGCATCCGAACAAGCGATTCTCCATCGGAGCTGTCATCGGTGCGAGGCTAATGTGTAGCTGGAATGGAATTGCTCCAATCTTGATTTCTTTCTGCTACCCATCAAGTTCCTTAGTTCTCTATACAATCAAACGCAAGAATCTGAGCACCCTTCTATGATGTCCATGGCTCCATTCCATTATCTGTCGTAGGGTGTCAAAAAAGCCCGCGCCGGCCCGACCCAACCCGGCCCGGCCCGAAAATTTAGGAATTTCGGGCCGGGCCGGGTGGGTCGGGCCGGCGCGGCTTTTTTGACAGCCCTACACAGATAATGGAATGGAGCCATGGACATCATAGAAGGGTGCTCAGATTCTTGCGTTTGATTGTATAGAGAACTAAGGAAACTTAATGGGTAGCAGAAAAGAAATCAAGATGGGAGCAATTCCATTCCAGCTACACATTAGCCTCGCACCGATGACAGCTTTCGATGGAGAATCGCTTGTTCGGATGCTGACAGTTGGCCGGACAAGTTCTACTCGAGCAGAAGATCATTTCCCTTTACCATTTAACATTTGGTTGTTCAAGTAGGAACAGAGGATATGTGCTCTCTCTCTTTCTATCGCAAGGTGCACCATGGTGACCAGACACAATTTGGTTCTGGAGGACAACAAAGCACCAAGTGGACAGATTCTGGCCACATGGTGAAAGCAATCAATTGAATCTAACCACTTCATGACAGCAGATTGTTAGAATAGTATAAAATTGATTGTTGAAAATATTTGAGTACGTTGGTTGCTGAGTTCTAGATTTTGATGATTAGTATTCTTCAAAGAACGACTTGATTTATGGCGAGCGTTACAATAAGAATGAAACGAATCGAGGAAGCATGAGTCATGGTAGGCATTTAAAGAAGACTGCAAACCAAAAACAGCAGCAAGCATTTAATGAAGGAGACTTACTGAAGCATGAAGACAAGGACTTCTGCATGGATTGCTACGCATGTCTTCAAGGGCGTTTATCGTTTCGTCTTTCATTTGACTTTGTTACGCGCTTTTGAAACTGAGGACTACCTTGCTTTTCCTTGTTAAATGTTGTTAGTAGTATATGCACCAAAAAGCAAAAGCATTTGCATTTCAGTAAGTTCTCTCTGTCCGGTCTTTATTTGTGCGTTTGTTCCCAAAATTCCAAAGTTATAATTGTTCTTTTGGCTCCAACACATATGTTCCTAACCATGTAGAGAGAGAGAGAGAGAGAGAGAGAGAGAGAGACTGGAAGCTAATGTCCAATTTGATTAGAGACGAGGCAGGCGAATTTGTCCTCAGCAAAAGATCTGTATTGTTCTCTGTCCATATGGACGTATTCTTTCGGTTGTTCTTAATGCATCAGTATCTTCTGCTGCCAGTGTTTTCCTCAGTAGATTCTGCTGTAGCGTTGTCCAATGTCCATCCCTTTAGGGGGCACATATGCAAAATCGAGAAAGTGAGGGACCAGTATGGGATTAATGAGATGCCTTTTTTAAAAAAAAAATTGTCTGAGGTGATGTCATTGAAGTTCTTTTTTTTTTTTTAAAGAACAAAAGGAGAGAGAATCAATTAACCAAGTTGGTTAAAAGCATCAATCTCTCTAGAAAAGCAAATCGAATTAGGAGACAGAGTCAAGCCAGGAGTGTACTTTGGCTTAAGGATAAACGCAATACAAAGTTGAAATCATAATTAGAGTTGATTTGAAGAGATAAAACTCTAATATAACTCAAAAAGATTAAACGTACTCTCCTCAAGTTGGCAAAGAAAACCAAGCTTAGGGTGCATTTGGTTGGGGGAAACCTCCATGAAAAAGAAAAGCGATTTCCCGAAAATCATTTTCTAGGAAAACCGTTCGTTTTCCTTTGTTTTGTGATATGTTACTGAAAATAATTTCGAGTGTTTGTTTCTCATTTGTAAAATAATTTTAATCTCATGATTTTATATGAGGCAAAAAAATTAAAAATTTGATTTTTTAATTTATTATTATATTTATCTTTATAGTTTTTATTCTTTGTTCTTTGTTCTTTTTCTTCTTCCTCCATTGGTTGTTGGGCCTCGGCAAGGCTCGACCTTGTATGACCAATCACCGGTGAATTGAGACTGAAGAAGAAAAAAATAAAAAAAATGAAAATTTAAAAATATATAAAAGATATCAAAATTTGAGAGAGCATTTTGAAAAATATTTTCACCTCTTCAGATTGGAAAATTCACTTTTTAAATTTTATGCATAAATTTTTCATTGACTGAAAAGTGTTTTCGCTGACTAATTCATTTTCGACAAACAAACAGGTGGAAGTCCTGAAAATCAATTCCAAAAAACACTTTCACTTAACAAACCCACTTTAAACACAATATGCAAAAGAAAAAATTATAGAAGCTAGACTTCCGTTCTACTTCCAAATTCCTCATGTGCAGTCATCTTCCACAAGTGAATCGGTAAAAGCTCTGATTCAATGCAATCTCGAATTCAACGGTCCGCAAGTAAATATTAAATTCATCATTTACTCTGCCTTTTCGTATTAATTCAATGTATGCAGCGAAATTTTGTTTCAAAATAATAATATGTTATTCCGATTCGAGATTGACATTACAAAAATGTAAATTTCACTCTCTCTTTTTCCCAGCTACTTCTTATCAAGATGTATGATCATACGCAAAAAATACCTCTGCCATGTTGTCGTCAACTCTCCGCCGAGCTTGACTCGATTGCTATTATCAATTATAGGATCTTGAAGAATATTTTCAAGTTGGTTTCTGGAAATAACAGATGATGATATTAAATGGGTTTTTAAACTTTTTTAACGGAGTCAAGTTTCAGTTTTTTTTTTTTTAACGGTAGTGATTTGACTCAGAATTAAACAAGTCGCTCAACTCCTAGTAAGTGCCAAATTGCCCGTCTCCGATGGACCCAAGGCCACACTCTTCCAGGGAGGAAAAAAGGGAATCAGTAGAATAAGGCAAAAACAGAAACAAACAGATGAATTGGTTTAAGAAAACGAGCGGGCTCTCTCTCTCTCTCCTCTCCGTGTGTTTTGTCTGTGTATAAATTTGATTCCTTGGCTGCAAAAAGAAAAGGGAAAAAAGCGGGGGCGGGGGGGGGGGGGGCACACCCGGCAGGCAGCTTTCTTCGTCTCGATGGCTGAGCGCGATCCAAGCGGGGTTCCCATCAAAGCTTATAAAGCCAGGCCGTTTCAAGATCAGACCCGAACTCACAGGCCACATACTCAACCATGACCTGCTCTTCGTGCAATTCATGCAATGCAAAGCCGGCCCCGCCTGTCCTCGCCGTCGTCCTCGATTTAGACGGCACCCTTTTGGACACAGGTTCGCCAAGAAAAGACTCGCCTTTTCTATTTCTTTTAGGCCTAATGGGTTCGTTTGGCTTCTGGGGTTATCTTTCCTTCTCTTTTCCAATAATCTTTTGTGCGTGTGTGCGTGATTTTGGTTTATGAGCAGAGGTGGGTTCGAAGTGGGTGTTAAAGGAATTCTTGGGCAAGTATGGTAAAGTGTTGGACGAGGGAATCAGAAGAGATTGGGCAGGACCTTGAAGGAGTCGGCCATTGCCATGGTCGCCGACTATGATCTTCCACTGACTCCTGATCAGTATGTAGAAGAAATCGTGCCCATGTATCGTCAGGGGTAATCTCTCTCTCTCTCTCTCTCTCTCTCTCTCTCTCTCTCGGGCTTGTACATAGTCAGATGATAGGAAAATGTGCGTGCAAACATGTGACGCTGTCTCCTGCTACTTGTTCCTATATGACTTGTTTGGTAAGTGTCGGCTGGAGTCGAATCTGAAATTGATCTTTTTTTGTGGTAAACTAAGGTGGGCGAAGGCCAGAGCGCTTCCCGGTGCTATTCGACTTATCGAGCATCTCCGCAAATGCAGAGTGCCGTTTGCTCTTGCTTCAAACTCCTTGAGAGAATACATCGATGCCAAAATATCTCATCAACGAGGTTTGCGTTTTAATTTTTTTTTTTTTATTTGAGTTTGTGTGATGTCAAACGAAGCACATAGTTCGATCATCTTTAATTTTAACTGTAATAATGCATATCTGGACGAAACCCTGTGCTGAGTTTTGTTGTTTTGCAAGTTTATGATCTCTTTCTTTAGAAAAAATCAGGGAAATAAGCAGGCGTTATATGTGAAATTTGACTAACCCGACCGGCCCGACTCTATTGCCAATGTAAATAGATTTTGGTCTGGGTTTTCCTTAATACATAAGAACATGGAATATGGGTGATATTGTTGGTTCTGACAGTGTGTTAGCTGAAAGAGAGACGCGAGTCATACCAGAGGGCACGGCATTTGAGTTGGACCGAGGCACTGCCATTAAAATAGACATAATGGTTTTGTGAGTCAAACATGCGTGGTTGCTTGAAGCATTCACGAATAGAACAGTGGAAACATGGGATCTAGCAGGTGGCTCATAAGTCTCTTCTGTATGAAAGTTCTGTGTGAATGCTATATAAATGGACAGTGATGTCAATCTTATCATAGATTAGGTTTTCCCATTGGTTTTCCTGTCTTTTGTCAGTCTTGTTGCCTTAGACAAAATCCATGTTGACCACACTGGTCCATTTCATCCTTCTACCTGAGCCATTTACTTGTCTTTGACTTTATAGGTTGGAAAGAATGCTTCTCTGTTATTGTTGGAAGCGATGATGTTCCGTCAGGGAAGCCATCTCCAGATATGTAAGATTTCTTACCCAATTTTAGTGCAAATAAAAGTCACTGAACTTAATAAACCTAAAGAAGAAGAAATGCTTCCTGGAACATCTCACTGAAAACTTGGACATCCTGTTCTTATTACCCTATGATTGCATAAAAACAGCATTTCAAAATGCTGAACCATATGGTACTAAGATCATTGTCTATTTCCCAAACAAGACTTGACACTCACATTACACACGCTTTCTTCCTCAGCTTTTTGTGAAAAACAGATCAAACTAACTGGCTTCACGCTGCTTGCAGATTCATAGAAGCTGCAAGAAGATTGGGGATGGATGCAACTCGTTGCCTCGTCATTGAGGACTCCTTGTAAGTTACTTTCTTGAGAGTGTTCTTGTTCTTGTAGAAGGGGAGTTATTCGGGTTAAATAATCAAGTAATGCAAAATAGTTAATTAATCCATAGTTCTAATATTGGATTTTCATTTGGAGAACCTTGTTGTTGGAGAACTAGAAACAAAATAAATAGTATAAGGATATAGATAAGTATCAATTACCATCCTACTTTGATGGATGGAACCCACAACTGTAACAGATAAGCAGAGCTATTGAGGACATACTTGGTTGTGAGTAACTATCGGTGATAAGTTGATGCCTTAAAAGAATTTTCCTCTTGTATTTAGCATCAAAACTCAAACTTCAAATTCATGCTTATGTTTGACCCAAAAAAAAAAAAAACTCATGCATATGAAAATGTGAATTCTTGCACAAACAGCCTTTGTTGCAACTTTGTTCCCTCTTTTCTTGCTACTGCTTTCTCATACCACTACCAAGCGGTGAGACGATATCTTGCAACTGAATGTCTATGACAGGTTGGTGTCCAAGCAGCCAAAGCTGCCCAGATGAAGGTAGTGGCAGTTCCTTCACATACTGAAGCTGATTGTTCTTCCATGGCCGATAGTGTGCTTCATTCACTTCTAGAATTTCAGCCTGAGCTATGGGGTCTCCCTCCATTTGATGACTGTAGATACTTAATCACATCATGTCTTTTTTCCATCAATTCTCATTAGCTATGGAAACAGCGAATCAACTCATTCTCGTTGTTGTAGGGGTTAACAATGCATTGCCAATTGAAACAATGGTCTTGAGCTGTCAACACATTGATGGTTCATTTTATGAAATCAAAGGTTTGTGAAAACTTAATTTCTTCTGTTCATATTTGGTGTTGACAAAATTAAATTAGCCCTCGAGGTTTATATTTTCAAGTTCCTGGTGTAATGTGGATACTGTTCAATTCTGGGAAGTCGCCCATCTATTAGTGGACAGTCTAATCCGAAGCCTTATGCTGTTGTTGTCCGGTTCATGTTGAGTGAAACTTAGCGAACCTGATGTTGTGACTCAACCTATCAACACGTTTGGAAAGTCTAACACTGTCTTTTTGTTGCTCTAAATTTATGTCCATCAACCAGAGGATGGGATGTCTGCTCTTCCAGCTCAAGCTGCAGGAGTCTACTTCGGTTGGGCCCAAGTCAGCATCGGTACAATCTTTAAGGCTGTGGTCGGCATCATATTTGATTCTCCAAGTGCCCTGAGAAAACTTGTGGGTGTTCAATGTGCTCTTGATCGACACCGTCTTTAGTTACTTCTCAGAATTCATCAGCTACTTGAATATAACCGTAGTACTGTTTCACCTTCTCTTTTGCAGCACTTGAGTTTGATCGACGGAAGCATTGATCGCGTGTCTGATCAGCGGGTGCAGCTTTCCCTTGTCGGCTTCATACGTGGGTCTAGGTCCAAGGTAACTTTTTACGACACCACAATAGCTTTTTTTTTTTTTTGGTAAAGACACCGCAGTAGCATGTTTACGGTTGAATAGTATGAAATTACTTGAAATCAATATATGGCTCCAAAGATTTTCCCGCGACTTACATGCAAGAATTCTTCTAGGAAATATGCGTTTGAATGCTTTGCTAAACCCTTCTAGAAAATCTGCGACTTTCAAGTAGGGGAGAATGGTTCTGATGCGGGAGTCTGAGAAATCTGCTCGGTCTGTTTGTGTGCTAATGCGTATGCTTGTATCTGTACCGATCACGCAGCATGTATGCCATAATGGAAGCACAATGGTGCTCAATTCTTTTAGGGCATTAGGGAATTCTTTGAAACTCTCGCAGCTTTCACATCTCATGAATTCATGCATGCAGGACATTATGTCGGCGAACAAAATAATAGACGAGCAAGACAAGTCCATTGCCGGTTCTTCTTTAGAGCTGCCGGAGTTCAAACGCCGCAACAACCTGTATTAGGTTGCCGATTCTAAAAAATTTATAGTTTTCTTGGCCCCCTTAATACGATTATGTTTGAAACTAATCCAGCAGAGACGACGACTGGAACAGCCTTATGTTGCGGTCTTGTTAACTCAATGTTTTGAGACAACCCTGATAAAGGACCAGATTCTTTGGGGCAATTTTGTGATCATGTAATGTATTCAATTCTACATCGACATAGTATCAATGATTATAGTGTATGATTACTGCTTTTTTCCGAAGCTGAGATTAATCTTCTTGGTTCTGAACTGGAAAATGTGTATCTTGTTTGCTGGATGAGCATTTAAATCTTCTCGAACTTTAGCATGGCCTAGAGGTCAAGCAGCTCTGGTTTGTTTGTTCTACGAATCGCACCTAGGCATGAAGGATTCTCAACTTTTGCCGTTAACGATGGCCGGGTCTGAGTATGGTGCAAGATCAAATGATTTTGCATTCCTGCCTTCAAACTACAGAGCCGATCGTGATGCAAACTCAGGTCGATTGGATCAATTCGAACGATGAAAGCATCAGTCGCAATTAGCACTAAGACATCGGATCAGCAAATGATTTGTAGTTCGGAAGAACGAAATGGAAATGGTGAAAAATGAACTGCAAAGAGTCATGTAAGCTTTTCAATCAGAGAACCGAGCAGTGAAGCGACTGCGTTGTTGATGCCCCAAAATTCCAGCCCCAGTCCTTGCAGAACTGCAAAACATGAAGAAGTTTGCTCCGAATGCGCTTGTGATTGTCACGGCAACGCAGAAACCACCGCCAAGACGTAGCCAAAGAAAAAAGGAATCACCTGTCACCGACGGATTCCGACCTCCAGCTGATTCGACCGGGAGCAGTCACCATCGCCGCCGCTGGTGGATTCACCAGCATTCGCCTCTCTCAAAGCCTTCCTCTTCGGAGCATTTTCTCTCGCACCGCCGCTCGTCTCCGAGCCTGACGAAGCAGTTCTCTTAAAATGGGACGCGCCACCGCCTGCTTTCTTCGGCCTCCCCTGGCGTTTGGAGCCGCTGTTCGCCGGTGGACGGTTCTCTTTGCCGACTTTCTCGACGGAGGTGATGACGCACTCGTGCCATCTGAGCTCGTCAATGTCGGCGATCGCATCAGCTAGAGAGAGCTGCACGTCGTGCGACGAGATGCTCTCGTCCAGCGTGGATCGCGAAGGATCCATGAGCTCGATCGCTTCCACAGCATCCAACAGCACTGTCTGCGACGATCACAATTAGTTTCAGGCCATTTTTCCACTTCCGTGCTCAGAGAAAGGCTAACGCAAACAAGCGATTTCAACCTCAAGCGCAGACGAACAGCTCATCGGTCATCACGACTCACCGATCGAAGCACTTAATCGAACGAGTCATGCCAAACGAACGCAACACGGAGCTCGATGATCCTAATCCAGCTTGACTTAACGACTTACGAGGCCAAAAAAAAAAAACAGAAAGCAAACCTTACTCGACTTTGTAAATCACTTCTCACGAACAAAAGCGATGCTAAAATTAGCAAACCGCCCGGACATAGTAGTAAATCGTGCAGTATCGGAGCTGAGGACAGAGTCGGAATCACCTTGGGGTGGCCGTGGATCTTCTTGAATCCGTGCATCTGGATAATCTGCAAAAGACGAAGCGATAAAAATATTCATCAAACTGAGCTCTGCAGCTGCGGAAATGACCGGAGGATGGGAGCGGCGATCGGCTCTCCGTCCAGGCATCGTCTTTCCGGCCGTTCTGAACACAGAGAGGGGGGGAGAGAGAGAGAGAGACCTGATTGAGACC
>JAGVVM010011197.1:0-13555 GCA_019149425.1 Psidium friedrichsthalianum
CCCCGTTTTTGAATGAGGATGGCAAATGTTGAGGTCTTAACATCATCGTTTACCCCATAACCTTGATCACATTTAAGAAGACATGCTGCATATTTAGCACCCATTTTTTTTTTTTTTTTTTCCTCTCCATCAGAGGTTTGGACTAGTGATTGAGTTGTATCATTTAGAACGCTCAAGTGTCGAACAAAACGACGGAGAAGTAAGGAGAATTGGGGGGGTTTTTTGGTGTGGATGCAGGAACCGCCGCTGCCCATATTGGGGTTGGTAACCACTTATTCGAACCAAATACGAGACCCAGATTCTGCCTTGCCGTGATGTGATTGGGGGAGGCAACAAAACAAAAACAGGAAAAAGAAAATTGTCGAGAACATACATGGGAAAAGCAGGAAACAAAATATTTTAGCTCCGCCAAAACAATTACAAACAAAAACAGAACAATCAAAAAAATTTATATTAAAAATTGAAAAACCAAAACAAAAAAAAAAAAAAAAAAGTTAACAAAAAGAAATAAAAAAAAAAATTAAAAAATAGAAACAACATGAATTACTCAGAAAAAAAAATTTAAAAAAAAAAAAATTTTTAAATAGAAAAAATAACAAACAATAACGTGGGGACCAAGAGCTGGTAGGGATCGAGGGGGGGAAAGGAGAAAAACCCTCATTTCAACTGGCTCGACACAAAAACCTCCCTCTCAGCCGCCGGCGGGGCCGGTGCGGGGCCTGGCCCCGATAAGGTCCGTTTTCGATGCTTGTGGGGGTTTGGACTGGCCCTCGGCGCTTGAACAAACCCCTACTATTGCCCCGATGGTCGTATCGTGGTGCTGTACACTGGCGACAACCGAGAATTCCGTCCAGTGAATGCCTAAGCACTGGCCAAATTGTGCGCCACTGTCCTAAGATTTGCAATAAAAAAAAAAAAAAAAAATTGAGCATCTAGAATGATGGGTGGGATGGTACATGCATTTTTTTTCATTCCAGACCCTTGTTAAACTCATACTGCCCCACTCCGGGGCCCGCCCTTGGTGAGGCCAAAACTAGCCTATACCGCTCCACAAAAAATCTATTCCGAACCCGCTCGCCACTCCTTGAGTGGGTCAATATACCCCTGGTAAACCCGGGCCATGTGTCCCTCCCGGGCTGGCATTGTTTCTGACGAAGTTTCCGTGAAACCCGACCACGCCTGGATGGGCCCGAGGGGGGTGACCTGGGATGATCCCCTAAGAAAGATAAAATAAAAAAATAGTCGGGGAACCACCGTGGGGGGGGGGTCAAACAAGGCAACGGGGCAAAATGGCCCTCAAACAAAATTGCTCTCTTCTTAAATCTACCGACGAGCAATGTATTATTTCATTTTTCCTTTTCCCAAAAACTGCGGGGTAACGAGGCCCCCTATGCCAGCCGGGGGTTGCTCCACGAGCTGTCAGCCAAATGGTAAGGGTAATGGTTGGGGGAGGTGGGGGGGGGGGGGGGGGGGGTGCGTGGGACTTTTTTTTACCCCACACACCCCGGGGTCAATCGACCAACTCGTTCCGGTGGGTGACGGGGGGAGGTGGGCCTTTCATCTGTCTGCGAAAAAAAAACGATCGGGTTGGTCGTGGCGGGGGGGCCGGGCCCCGACAGGCCGGCGGGTAAGGACGGCATGTGGTGCTGAAGGCGATCTCTATGGAAGACGATGATTTGGAGACGGTTACTAAACGCGACGGCGGGACGTATAAATAAAACGAACCTGTGGGGGCAGCGATACCAGGCTGGACTGGCGAAAAGAAAGGAGCGGCCAGGAACGACCCGGAGGCCGACGTGGCATCGGGTTGCAGTGGATTATATGGGAGGTATATGCGGGCGTCCCAAGACCTCTTCTTTTGACCAGAAAAGCAGGCTGCAAAAAAAAAGGGAGGAGGATTTTGTTTGGGTTTGATCAATTAAAACGACACTCCTGTGATGATTTTCCAAAGGTTGGGCATCTATTTCAGGGTATATATGTTTTCCTCGTTCCTGCTCTTGTTTTAACTTCTGTTTTGTTTGGGCTTTGCTTGCTGGTGCTTTTCTTATTTGCTTGGTTTTTTTTTTTTTTTTTTTTTTTTTTTTTTTTTTGTTTTTTTTTGCTGTAACTCTGAAGCAGACCGCTGTGAAAGATTAGCTGTTTGCATTTCATATTTAAACGACAAAATCACGATTGATTCGTTAACTGATAGTGTGATTTTTGGCTGTTCCTTACACAAATAATCCCGAGTGTCTTAACATTTCAACGACAACAGACCAAGTTCGAACATCCTGGAATGGCCTGTTGGCATGAGTGGAATCTTGGTACTGACCAACAGACAGCACCGAGTTCCCTACGAACATTTTGGTTGAGGGGGGGGCTGGATCGGGGTCGGCGCTCGACATCGCATTTGCTTGACTCAGGGTTTATCTATTTGACCCACTGATGTCATTTCCTAGTCCTCAAAGTAAACGTTGCTAAACCGTCGGCGGGGGAAAAACGGATCGAAACTCGGGGCGAATTAAGTACTTGCAGATCCCGATAATTAACTCTGTTTTTGAATGCATCTTTTTCTTAACTCTTTTCCTCCTCTTGGACTGGTCCCTTTTAAAATCTCGTCTTCGTCTTTCTTCGGTCTTTTTACTTTCTTTCGTCCTCTTTTCTGCAACAAGCTTCAGAGTCGTTTCGGGCAGCTCGAGTAATCGTGTAGTTCGAATAGAGGGTAGACGCTGTGCACTGGACATGCGGCAGATGATTCGGAAATCCATAATGGAAGTTGCGCTTATGCTCGAACAAACCGGACTACTTACTCTGGGGCCCGTTTCTTTTCCTTCTCGATTCTCGCGACGATTCGCTCCTCCCCACGAGCTCACCCCAATTTAACTTCACATCGCTAAATCCACCAATGGGCAAACAAATAGAAAAAAAAAACAAGCCTCACGACGACATTGTTCTGCTGCCGCCGACGAGACGAGGTTAATATCTCCCATCTCGAATCCCTAATCGAAACCTTGGACACCTTTGCATCAGTTCACATTGATTATAATTCCCAGTCCTGAGAATGAGCCTCGCGTGTTATGCAGGTCAAGCAAGGCCTTGGAAGGTTTTCAACAAAGTCTAGCGGCGGACCGGTTCCGGTACTGGATGATGAGAAGTTTTACCATTAGACTTCCTGGTCAGTACAATTATCAAGCATAGCTTGATACCCTTTGTTATTACGATCTTGCGCATCTTCTAACTTAAACCCGAAATGCCCATCATCCAGGTCGACCATTCGAATCATCGAGAGCTTCGCACAGGAGGGAGGACCGTCATAACATCGCGGGTTTATCCGACGGAAGCGATCTACGAGCGGCTAGATTGTTCTTGTTCAACAACGCACCGGAGTGAACGTGACGGCCTCGCTGAGAATATGGCAAATGAACTCTGCTTCATCCACCCGTTTCCCTTGGAGGAACTGTGAGGCCCACCAGTCAAAGCCAACACTATTCTTTGCTGGGCCTTGTCCATGGGCCGAATGAGAGGCCCATGTGAAATCTCGATCAAGTTTTAGTGGCCGTCAAGCCTATTTATTTTTGGGCGCTGCCCATGAATATGTATACTTAATTATTTTGTTCTTTTTTTTATTTTTTTTTTTAAGAAGTAAATTCCCCGGGCGTCCAGCCATTTTGCATTAGATAAGAAAGGCGTCCTTCCTCTAGTTAAGTTCGATTTAGGTTCTCTAGCCCTCCACAAATGACAAAATTAAGAGCAGCGAACCAAGTCAGCTGCCTCGTCGGCCATCGAGCATGTGATATTTCCGGCGATAGGAACAATGCATTCTGGTCCAAATATTTTTTAAAATAAAAAATAGCCGAAAACTTTAAATTAAAAATCCGGCCATGTTCTCCTCCACGCGTTTGAAACCAATGTCTTCAAGCAGAAGACCCAGTGAAGTAATCGCTCACCCTGTTATTATCAAACGTCGAGACTGAAATTCAGCGAATGGCACGAATTGGTTCGATCTGGAACACGAACACGCAGCATCGCGAAACCCACATACTGTTATCGAGTATTCTATCCTTTTACTTTTATATCTTAGGTACATTCCTACGGGTGCGAGTATCCTATCCTTTTTAGTTCTCCACTTGTATTACTCCTTCTGTACATCTCTCCGACGTCATCAGGTCCTTATTTGAGATTGACTTAGATATTGTAGGCTCTTATTAATTTGAAATAGAGTCCGCTCTGGGTTTTTTTTTTCTTTTTTAAGAAAATGAGGAAACTTTAGGCCTTTTTCAAGAATTAATTTTTTCTATTATCCTATGATTCCAACTCTAAAGGGAGTCACCTCGTGCGATTCATCCAAGCAAAAGCAAATAGTGTTTGATAAATGCCTTGTAAAATGTTTGTTACAAGACAACGAAAAAGAGCGGGTCCTCTACAACCTTTGAGACCCCAGACGACGCAGCGTAGCGGGTATGAGAGATTAGCAAAGTGTAATTACAGGTAAATCACCTATTCGCCCTTCGTTTGTCTTTACACATTCTAAAGACAAGGCATGGGCCTAACCAGTCCGAACCATCCTCAACAAAAGCGTTCCAACTCCATGTAATAATCGTGACGCCATAGTAGAGTCAACAAGGTGCTTTTCAACACCGGAGACTTACGCACAAAAGTGCAGAACATTAAACAAAATGTAGCTCGTGACAAGCCCACGGAGGCACGCATGGAGCAGACACTGACCAGCGAGTGACCCAAAGTCGGGGCACGCAAATAAAGCACGTCGATGATGCTAGGGTTTGAGAAAAAAATACCCAAATTGTCTCCTCTCTGTCTTACCAACTTCAGTCAACGCCCCTTATACTCACATGGCTATATCATCACTGCATATGACCGCTACATTATGGAGACAGAAGCCTTGATCACAATTGAAACTCCACTCTCACTCCACGATCAAGACAACGGAGGAGATACTTGGCATATATAAACCAACATGATCATAACATTAATTTTGAACAAAAATTATCGAAAAGTCCTAAAAATATTTCACTTTGGTCAATTCAGTCTTAAACTTTTCACATTTTATCGATTGAGTTCATCCGTCCACTTTGATAGAAGATTACCGACGTGGACACGGCCGTTTTACGTGGCATGAATGGTGCTGACGTAGATAAATGTTAATTATATTTGAAGAAATGAAATTTTTTCTCTTTGTTTTTTTTTAATTTCATTATCTTTTTACATATCTCACTGGCCACAGATGAGGGCTTTGGCTGCTGATGGTCCGCCGACAACCTCGCCGGCCACTATTGTGTGTAAGATTTTTCCATGGAAGAGGGATGTGATACCACATGAAGTATCATGGAATGTTTGTAGTTCTCATAACACCCAAATTAGCAACATTTATAGAGACTAGCTAGTCAAAGTGAAGTGAAGGAGACTAAAATGATTCTATATGTTTAGAGACTGGACGCACCCACGTAGGAATTTAGAGTAAATAAAATGTTATACTTCCTCCAATTTTTTTTTTTGGGTCAGATTGTTGTTCTTTCTTACTTGGGAGAGCATGTGCCTTCCTAGCTAGTTTGAAAGTAGGATGAGTACATAACAATCGGCATAAACTTCATAGTCGGATCACAATCCTGCTACATTCTTCTACAATTACTTAATTGGAAAAAAAAAAAAACTTTGTGGAGAGGAAGAACTGAATTGGTGTGATAGATCGAAGGATAAAAGATTTGTCGGTGCAATTGGTGAACATAATAGCAGCACATGGGCTTGTCATCGTTTCTTGCGCGTGTTGGTGCTTTTGATGTTATCTTCACTTGCACACAAACAATACACAAACACATCCGAGGCCTAACCCTAATCATTCAGTCTGCCTCAAGTTGAACATCGAATGCCTTTGACATTGCACATCTCTCTCTCTCTCTCTCTCTCTCTCTCTCTCCCCATTGAGCATCTCGTCAGGAGTCCCGTCAATTAGTAGAACAAAAGCGTTGACTCCGTGTTCCATTCTCTCCTTGGATTCCTTCAAAAGAATCCATCTACTCTCTCTCCAGATGGACGCCGAGATTCAAGGACCGATAAGGAGAGAGGGAGAAGACCCTATTACAATGATTATATTTGTGTTGGCTAGACTTTCATCCTTTTAAAATGGACTCTCTGTCGAACTGAACTTCACCCCACGGAAGAGAAAGCGGGTTTGCATGAGTGTCTCTCTAAACAGCTTCCTAGGCGAAACTCACTGCATGCAAACCCTAGTTTAAGTTTGGGAGCTTTTTCTATCAATTCCTTTGTCACTCTTTGTTTTCCGACATGATTGGATCATCTTCTTCTCACTTTTCTGGAGATAAACGGCTTCGGGTACTCTTAATGCATGCATGGCTTCTTTCAACCTTCTCCTTTTTTATTTTTTAACCTTCGTGCAACTGCAAGAAAGAAGTCCATTCTTCTTCTTCTTCTTCTTCTTCTTCTTCTTCTACTTCTTCTACTACTACTACTACTACTACTTCTTCTTCTTCTTCTTCTTCTTCTGCTTCTACTACTACTACTACTACTTCTTCTTCTTCTTCTAAGTGTGTGCAAGTAGCTTGGATGGGCTCTGTTATGATTGTGATTTCGGTTTGTCTGTAATAGAACCGTGCCAGTTACTCAAAGCTCCGATGAACCTTACAAAGCATACACGTGATGAGAAAGACTATTTCTCCCGAGAGTAAGAGAGTTTTTTCTAAACTCATTCTACTAAAGAAAATTTGTGTTGGACAATAGAAATAATA
This sequence comes from Psidium friedrichsthalianum, assembly GCA_019149425.1. Classification (NCBI taxonomy): domain Eukaryota; kingdom Viridiplantae; phylum Streptophyta; class Magnoliopsida; order Myrtales; family Myrtaceae; genus Psidium; species Psidium friedrichsthalianum. The sequence goes on from JAGVVM010011197.1 coordinate 6,741, forward strand.
TGTGCCCGCATGTTAGTATGATATATTATATTAGACCATACAACATTTTTTCCACTGTCAATGCCTATCCCTGCTTGAAGCCATCCTGTCCCTAGGTGAGCGAGACTTTATGTCACGTTCGGGGAGGGAGATAGGTCAGAAAGTTTTAACCAGCATTAGTGGCTTTATCATGTAACTTGCACCTTCATTGACCCCATTGATCTAATTTAATTAGTGTTGGAGATCCGATCTGTAGATGGCAACAAGAGCATCGATACCAGCTTCGAATTGCTTGTGCAGCGATCAGCGAGTGATCATCTTGGGGTAGGTACTTCATATGTATCTTGTTCCCCTTATGCATCGAGTTATCTGTCTCATTTAACAAGCAGCCATCAGGAATCAAAAGCAAAAGTTTACGTCGGCACGACTGTTCCAAAACTCAAGGATCCTCCTCTACGTCTCGGCTTTAGGTCACCGTGATGGAAAAGAAAACGAAAACTTTAGGGGGTCGTTATGTAATCTTTAGCAGTAGTACTTGAGTGCCTTCTACTCTTGAAAATTGGGTGAAATACTTGAGTTTGGCTGACTTGCCGGCAAAGTTAGCATCTCATTATCTCTAGAATAATGCCACATATGCCAAAAAAAAAAAAAATTTATATAAGTTTGACAAGGAACTTACGTGGCTTACATCCATTAGGTGTATCAGCATGTGGGCCATCCACAAAAGAATAAAATATTCGACAGATTCATTCTATAAATGATGTGGACGAAGCCAATCACAGTGAAAAATAGAGGTCCCAAACAACTGTTGATATATAATTAGCCGCGTTAGTTCTTATGAGCGATGAACATGAAGGAATTTGCATTTCCCCCAAGAAAACGATATTTGTTTCCACAATCAGAAGGAGAGATTGAATTAACAAGATTTTGTAGTGATACGATCAATACTCATAATGAAGAACGAATTAATATCCGTGATAATGACTACATATGAAGAACTCGGATAAACAGCACATGCGGCTGCGACAACTTACACGGTTCAGTTGAAGGCTACACATAAGCCTGTCATTTACAACAAAGGTCAGGTGCAGCAACATTAACCTAGACAGTACACATCATAATACCGATATGGATTTGTTCATGCTTCTGGAAATATAAATGATCCCCTCTCTAACCATTTTCGCTCACTTAAGCATTATACAAAGGTCAGACAGAAGCTCATGGGTCGAATTTATATACTGCCGGCCTCACTTTATAATGTACACGAGAAGTTGGCCTGCAACTTCCATCGTCTAAGATGAATATCCTACAATCAGTATATACCACTGAATAGTGAAGTCTATTATTACCATGTCACTTCCAGAGTTCAATCGAAGAGTTGGAGGCAGGCATGGACGTGGTGTTGTTCTCTGGCATTATTACTTCAGCTTCTTGCTTGTCCATTTTCCTCACAGCAATGTTCATATTGATGTTTGGTGCGAACATGTGATTTTCATTAGAATAGTTGTGCTTTTCAGGAGCATCCTCTTGACTCAACTGATAAGCAACAAACTTGTCGAGAACTCGCCAATCTGTTAATTGATCTGCTGGCTGGGGGCTGCTGTTGTCCGTCTTTTGTATGTGTTCTTCTTCAGTGATGGCTGGTGATGACTGCATAGTGCTAATTGCATGGTTCATGTGTAGGCAACCAAGGGTGCAACTGATGAGTTGAGCATTTTTGGGATCTCTAAGAGTGGGAGTTGAAGGAATGTTCTTGAGGAGCTTGATATTGAAAATCCAGCTCTTTCTTGCAAGCATAGGGGACATGGTGGTAAGCGAAATTAGGGTGTGAAATTTGCTTGGGGGAGTCGAGTTCAGGCATGAAAGAGGACTGATCGTCATACCAACATGGAGATCCATGCTCGCTCATCTTGCGTACGGTTGTCATTCTTTTCTTGAACACCCGACAAACAACCCAACCTTCTTCCTGTTCAAGTAATAGCAAAGGTTCACTTGTCATTTTTTCATCTAGATTTTAAAGTAGAGTGTTGAAAATAGCCCCCCCCCCCCCCCCCCCCCAAAAAAAAAAAAAAAAAAGCTAGCTAGTAGAACCTCCACCCACCAAGACCAAAGTACAAAGATTACTATAAGAGATTTTGCTATAGCTTTCTCATTTGATGAAATCAACAATAAAGGCCAATCAAGATCTTCACCATATTGCCCTATCAAGGCCAGCTAGCTAGCTAGGTAACTATACCTTACGACATGATGTTTCAATTAAGTCAAAGTCTTATTTGCATGGATCATGTGCTTGTAGGGTCATCTCATTCTAACCCCGAACGTGATACTTCAGTAATAGTCATGCCTTGAGACCAACAGAATCCGCATAATTGTATATAAACAACAGGCTTTGTCAAGGCCATCATAAATGAAGGAATAGTCAAGACGCTTCTGAGATGTCTAAGGATCTCGTGGTGCAATATGCATGGGAAATTCGACAATTTGTAAAAGAGTACGTAACAGGATGGTTGATAGTTACTTGCCTGAGGAGTCCCATTCTCGTCAGTCTCCAAACGGTATTCATGCTAATCCAATCAGATTTCTGTCCATTCCGGAGCTCGACCTTTATAAAAGACCAGGTCTTCCTCATGCCAATTAAGTCATGCTTGGAGTAAATTGCCTTGTCTCTTCCTGTTGCTTTCCAGATCCAGCTGCGGTGGCTCTATTTGTGCGAGTTCCGGTCGGATATTTCTTGTCCTTATGGCTAAAAAAGTACCACTCGTTTTGATCTTCTGTCCCAATACGGCATAATTCTACCCACATTTCACATTGCATATAGTTAGTTAACAATTTACTTTTCGCTTAATGCAAAATGTCCATATTTAAACTTGGAATACTAGTACTTGAAGATCCCACGCTCAATTTTGTAAAGGTCGACGTCCTTAATGACATCAAGATCGATCCTCCTTGAAGTGATCTTTTCCTCAGGTAGTAATCAACAAGTTCTTCATCAGTAGGGTGGAATCGAAATCCTGGGGGGGACACGTGAGAATGTGTTCATATCGATCCTCTCCCTTAGTTATACCCTAAGATCCTGCAGCCTCTTGTTGGTAGACCCCTTTTCACAATCAGCTCCAATTGTAGGAAAATGAAAATTCCCCAAGATCAACACAGAAACAAGATGTTGTAAGTGTTCATAAATCGGATGAATAGTCATTTATCATGAGGAGGATATAATAAGATTACATGATAGTCATTTAAAACAACAGCTACGTTTTAGGGGTAAGAAAATAAGAAGCAATGTCATGCAGAATATTGCAGAAAAGGAAAACTTCTTTTTTTTATAAGGTTCGAATGGTTATATCACGAAAAAAAAAATGCGCTGCTTTCTCTTTCCCATTAGAAAAAAATTTGAGTTTGTTTGACGCGAAAACTTTGTAATGTTAATGGTTGTTTCATCTGAATAATGTGTATACCATTGTTTTATTTGCCTTATAAAGATTTCTACATAGAGTTTGTAGTTTCCCCCCGCCAGTCCGTTCATCCTAGCTTAAATGCAAATAGTACACTGTCAATTAAGTAAAATAAAGGCTAAAATAGCTAAATAAAAGCACTGTTAAAGCACGAATTACCCCCCTCTTACTTCAAGGAAATATTGTAATGACGTTAATCAAAGTTAATTGAACCATCGATTGAGATATTTTGGGCGGCGATAATTATTCATTCCCTGCATGACAAACTGATATTACAAACTGCTCTCAAGACGATCTAGGTAGTTAATGGACGATGATGTAACAGTACTGACAATAAAATTCTTTGACGTGGAGTTTGACCCTTAACTTAGCAGGGGATACAACTACATTAGACATTTATATGACACGTCATATAATTCTAAGATGAAAGCTCATAGTTGAGTCCAGGGATGGCAAGAGATGCAAGAGTAAGCATGTATGAATGAGCGTTGAGTTCCCAGTTGCCTGTTAATCCAACTCAAAGATTAAGACCTTAAACTATCTGAGAGCGGCATAAGATGCATAATGGTGTATGTCTTGGAAAAATGGTATAACAGTAGGATAGCACTTCATAAGTGCACTTGGTATGATGTAATACTATAAACATCTAAATTGTTTATCGTTATCCTCAATCTATTTTCCAAATCTTTACAGGGTAAGAGAGATGCCCTTTGAATCCTCAAAAGTTCAAACTAGAAAAAAAAAGGAAAAAAAGAAGAAGAATGTTGATGAGTGATTATTATCCTGGGAAGGTACGAAAAGTGTGATGGGACCCTTTCCATTTAGTTCTGCTTTCATATATGACTTGTATATGTGTTGCAGCTTCTAAATTGTTATATTCAGACACACGAAATGATTCTTGAACAGAAACGCAAAGGAGCATGCATGAGTGATCAAGTCCATTAGCTTTTCAAGGTTCGCATGGGGCTCTTTTCCGACACTTTAGCCGAATATTCTCCTTATAGCAGAACATTCGCCACAGTATATTGCCTAAAAATCACATTCAAGGATAGAAGCAATATACTGTCAAATTTGTACATGGCTTTATATATCCTAACTACGATAGAAAGCAAAAGATAAGTTGATGATGGAAACCACTGCGATTCATTTTCTTTTCTTCACATTGAATTGAAGTTAAGATGCAACAGCAATATGGTTACACGAGAAAGCTGTTATTCAACAAGAAGATGGACAGACTCGTCCCTGTGAATGGTTGAGAATGAGAGATCTAGCTAGAAAGGAGGAGAACAATTAATGATGTTATTAATGAGTAGTTAATGGAAGCTTGTTTTTTTAAGCGGATGACGCCGTTAACGTTCAAATAGATCTACTAAACAGAACTTTCAGCTTACTGCATTAAAAATTCTTGAAGCAACCACGAGTCTAAAACCCAACAGTCTACATGCGAAGATGATCTCCAATCTCCCTAAGAGACATTACCATGAAGGAAGAGAGGAGAGAGAGAGAGAGAGAGAGAGAGAGAGACCTAGTTCTTGATGAGCACAGAGTTGGATCTTCCGAAACTAGCTAGGAAACCCTTTTTGCTTCGAGAATGGAACGACACCAATATTACTTCCGATCGATCACTTCATTCTGACAAGGCTCCTCCTTATTGGGACAAGAAAGGACGAGACGCAAGAGAGTATTTTAACAAGACAGCACGCACTTCGATCCCTCGGGAATTGAAACCCCAGCAGTCTTTTGTTGCCGTCTTTGTGCTTCCAAAGGTTGTCGGGTTGTCGGATCGGATCCGAGGAAGAAGTGCAGGAGACTGTCTGCGAAGGCAAAGCAAAAAGGAAAGGGTTGGGTGGGGGGAGGTGCGTAGTGGTGAGAATGGAAGAATGGAGAGGGAGCAGAGTTAAATAAGAAGCGAAAACCCTAATGATAAAAGGGGAATTTGTTTATGATGAAATATTTATTAGGGGGTCTCTCTTGTTTTTATTTCACTATTATTATTGATTATAATGAGCTCTCATTATCTTTCACTGTCGTGGAAAGCAGAATTGGTGGAAAAGCTTGAGGAGGAAGAAAAGGTGGCGCAAGATTGGCTGAGAGGAGAGATGGGAGAGGGGTCCTGTTGTGCCACCTCCACCCGCAACTGATCGAGACCCTCCAAGCTTCATTAATGAGAATGTTGTTCTTCATCTTAATTTCTCGAGAGGTGTCCCAGGGAGGGAGAGAGAGAGAGAGAGAGGGGGCAAAGGGTGAAGTGACAGGAACAAACATTACACCCCAATAAGCAATCTTGAAATCGTGCAGAAATGAGGTGGAAACATACATTCGATATATTTTAACATAATTTCAGAGACACAACCAATTACGACAAAGTATAAATTCATTTTGTTTAAGTCATGGGCGAGTAGTCCGATCAATTTATTCATGAGATTCATACTTAACTCAGTTTAGATAATACGGAAGATAATGATTTCAGAATATCAACAAAGAGTAGTAGTACATTTCACTTGTAGAACTTAATAGATTCATGCGTTCCATTTATAGGCAAAAAATAGGACCTCGAAAATTCAGTATAGTCAACAATCTAGGGGGGGAGGGTAAGACGGGGTGAACTGTGACGAGTGAAGACCAAATTTTTTTCTTTTGGGGGACTAAACAAAATGCAAGCTTTTTTGTTTTTTGGACAATTTATTTACCACCCTCCTTCAATTTAAAGGTTGGTGTTTGCTTAAAATCTTGAGCTTTAAAGAGTTGGCATTTTCTTACACTTGTTAACGGAACCGTTATTTCTTTTAATTTTTGGTCGGCATAATGCTGCGCACAGGGATGGGTTTTGAGTGGGTAAGTGCAACATTTTCTTTGGTTTTTGGACTTATTGTTCTTTTGGCTCTCAATTCCAAGCTAATAAATGAATATGAATGGAAAAGTGCCCCCTTTAAAAAACCCGAAAAGTACGAAATAATTTTTCAATTGTTTGAAATATTACGTCAGTTGTATATTTTTTTTTATTGATTACTATGCTCATTTTAGGAATTACTTAGAATTATGATGTTACAAAGATGGAAAAATAATGGCTTGGATAGGTACTAATGGGAGCTCCAACCACCGAGGCAGGGAGGGAAGAGAGACTTACAGTTTCTTTAAATTTTCCGTTTTCCCTTAGTTTCTAAATGGAGTGTGCATATATTATTTGGATCAAAATGGCGTAAATATGCATTGCAGTTGTAGTTCTTGCAAAAATAAGTATTTTGTTATGCTTGCATTGAGATAGATCTACTAATCCCAATCGGTGTTTCCATGGGTGGCTAACATCAATACTAATTATTATTATTTTTTTTGATAACGGGGTGTCACAGCCGTGCCGGCGAGCTTACGCTCAAACCGACGGCC
>JAGVVM010011199.1:0-12614 GCA_019149425.1 Psidium friedrichsthalianum
TTGCCCAAAGATCTTGATCACAGGTAGTCTTCCATCCATTCATCTTCCACAGATCGAATCGCTTCCCTCGACTTTCTATCTCATCGTGACCTCCTCATCTCTGATAAACCTCTAATCCCTCAAACACAAAGCTCTGATACCATTGATAGGTTTATCTAATCGATCGGAAAACACAGAGAAAAGAAAACGAACAATTGCGATTTTACTCAGGTTCACCCATAAAGGGCTACGTCTGATCTGTATTATTAGGGTTTTCTGTCCGCAACGGTTACAATGAACGAAAAACTATATATTAGCTCAATCGGGTGGACGTCTGGATATATTAGTAATAGCCCTCTAGACCTAAAAAAAAACCATCGGGACCTTCCTTGTCGTGGGCGCTGCCTGCCGAACCGCCCGCATTCCGTGCGTAGGACGTCATGTCGTTGTTCATACTCTGTTTCCCCTAAGCTCATGTGGTCATGCCCGATGTTGAGAAACAAGGGTCCCCGAAGTATTTGTCACTACAACAAGCAGACTACTCTTTTTAAGGACGCATTTCTTCTTCGTGCTTATTCCTCGCGGAAGAGCAGAACCAAGGAATCCTTTTCTGATCTGCTCTAAAGTTTCATATTGGCTGACCATTCCGTTCTTTAGGCCGAGTACTTCCGCTCTTTTCCTCGTGCAATTGATTGAAGGAAATCACAAATGCTGCCCTGCTCAAGTCTGTAATCTGAGAACAAAGCGGGGCCGAATTTCCTCCCTCTAATCGCATCCTATGAGCCACTCCGCATGGTCAAGCTCAGCTCAACCTGAGGTATATCCGTTTCTACATCCACCCACCAGTACCTCTTCATCAACATAACAATTGTTCTCGTTTGTTGCGTACTCCTGACCTGTTGGTTTTTATAGCATTTGCAACTCTTATGGCTTCAAGCCACCAGCTCCTTAGGGGAGCAATTCGCTGTATTTTCATCATTGTAAAACCACATCCTTCATTACATCAGGAGGATTTGCCATCTGCCTGCCCACGGATCAAAGAAACCTGTGTATAAGTGATCAGCAACGATATCCTCCGAGATTGAACGCAAGGGAGAGCGATAACCCTTGCAATCAAGATCATGACATTTCTGGTATATGCAGCCAGCTTCAGATCAACAACTGTAGATGAAAACGGTGATTGCTTTTATACTCTCTGCCTATTCGCATCACAGAACCGGCTCCTTGACATGATGTAAACCATGAGTCTACATGCACTAAGAACTAGTACCAGCCTTCGAATTTTAACCAAGGAAAGTAGTTTCCCACGTCACTAGGGAAAGGTTGAAATTAAGCTCTTCGAAGCAAGACGGTATCTTCCAAGTCAACCCTACATCTCGGTCTTAAACTGAAGTCTCTTTGCACAAATCTACTCCATTTTTGCAGACTAAGAAGCCAGAACATCTCTTTCTCAAACATGTCCTTCATTTGAACGCCTGCTTGGCAGAAGGATAGAACTCTTGCCTACCTTGGATGATAGAACCAACGAAAGCATCGGATTCCTTGAATAGACAACAGTGTCCACAAGATTTGACATGTGTGACGTGCTGGAATCTTTCTTTACAAACAATTTTTCATATCTTTTGTTTGTCTCCCTTGCAATAGAATTCGTGAGCATACCTCCGTTTCCAATTTCTTTGGATTGAGTACTTGTCAAGCAACACCTCTAAAACAACTAACATCAGAAGATCAACTCGTTTTAAACCATTTTCATGTGGTACAAATTTGATGACCTGTACCCGACCCAACTCATACCTGATCCAACTCATATTGCTAAAACACTTTCATATTTACTCCAATTTAACAAAACTCATGAATTGAAAGAACTAAAAAAATATATTTAATTTTATATTTTCCTTTTCCTCACTCAGATCTAGCTAGGGTTTCACAGCCCTTGCAGGTTGCTAGCGAGGGTCGTAGCCCTTGCCCTAGAGCTAGCAAGGGCCGCAAAGCCCTCGCTGGCCATGGAGGAGGACCCAACCCTCGTCCAGATCTGATGAGGGTTTCGCCGCCTCTCTTGGTATTAATGAAGATTTGCCGGCGATCATCACTAAACCCATAGAAAAAAAATAAAAAATCAGAAAAAAATTTGTTACTCACTTAAAATAGTTAGTTAATCCATTTATGACATGTTTAAAACCCACTTAGGACCCATTAAGTTGTTAAGTGACTCATTTATAACCCACTTAAATCTGTTAAGTAATTCATTCATGACTCATCTTAAAAATGTGTTAGAATAGAGGTTCTTAATCCATTTTGCCACCTCTACAGTGCACTAGTTGCACATATTTAAATATTGAGCAAATAAGTTGTAACAGCTTAACCATTTGTTAAATTTGGTCAAATGAATTAATTTGATGAAGCTCCGAATGAATTTGAGACAGAGGATATATTACTCGAGAATGAAATCCTTAAAATGATACAAAGGCTTCATTTGTTTCGCAAAAAAAAAAATGTAACATTTTTGGAAAAAAATTTTCAGAAAGTCATTTTTAAAGAAAATGACAATGTTTTTCAGTGTATGGTTGAGACTTGAAATGAACTTGACTGGAAATTGTTTTTTTCTATCGTTGGTTAGGAAAATCTTATTGATTTTTTGCGTGATCATTTACCAAAAAATTGCTAATATAGACACCGATCATCCTACATGGTACGACCGTGTGCTAATGTGAATGATTTTTGTTATTTTTTTAAAAATCGATATAGTAATTTTTTTCTTTTTTTCCTTCTTCCTCCACCACGACCGATCGGCGACCACAGGCAAGCTCTAGCTCACCAGATCTTGGCGAGGTTGGGTGAGCTCGAGCTCACAATCCATGTTTATGGTTGGTCATCGGCCGTTGTCGGTGCTAGTGACCGGCTGAGGAAGAAAGAAAAATGAAAAAGAAAGAAAAGAAACAAAGAAAAAGAAAATAAAAAATTATTAGAGAAATTGGAATTTTTTAAAAATGATTAAAAAGAAAAGGATTAAGGTGAGGGGAAAAAAAGAAATCATTTTTTCCATTTTTGAAGATGTTTTTTCATTGATGGGATATTTTTTTAATTAATTTATTTTTTGTGAACCAAACGCTGAAAAATTCGAAAAAAATCATAGAAATTATTTTTCGTGAAATAATTGGAGTCAAAAATATGAAATTTCTAATTCTGTAAGGATTAGATGGGAAAAGAGAAAGATTGGAACGTCGAAACGGTGAACCCAATATCTATCGCAGGGAATACTTGGAAGAAAAGTAAGGCCTATACAATTGACTTGAGAGGCTCCTCTTCCACTAGAAATTGCCCATTAATTACACTTTTTAAAAATTTTAAAATTATATTATATTTTCGTAATTAATTTTAAATTTGATTATATTTCATGATAAATTTTAAGACTTTCAATGCATTTATGTCTAAATCAGCAGAGCCCAAGGACGGTCAGACGGAGAAAAAGAGGGTGGGGGGTGGAACTTGCTTCGCGACTTCGAGCCCGACTTGACCCGGTATGAGTTCCGGTTCCACCAACTCACTTCAGCAATAATAGCGCGTTAGACCGGTGGACGACAAGCCGACAACAACAAAGGATGTGGAGGTAAAAAAGAAAGCCCAGTCAAAGTCAACTCTTTCGATTTAGACAAGCCGAGGAAGGACATCCATTCATGTGGCTGCGGAAAGGATAAGACGGGACGACAACTTGGTGATGTATCAATCGATGGCGTTACCGAAGAGGATGGTGAAAGCGTTTTGAGAGCCTGCTCTATTGCGCGAATATATCGGCAATTCTGCTGTGCCCATGTTATCAATAATTAATTAAAACATTCATTAAAATTTATGTAATTAATTTATTTACTATGTAAATAATTAATAAAAATTCACAGGGCCGGTGTGACAGTATTTTTTTCTAATCACATATATATTTTTTTTATTATTTATTTACATCTGAATAAACTAATTACATATATCTTAATGAATTTTTTAAATCTATTGATAATTATGTTACACAAATAAGCCTCAAAATAAAAAAATTATTTTAAAATTTTATACAAATATAAATGTTATAAATATAATTAAAAACACATAACAAATATAAAAAAAAATATGAAAAAAGGGCTTGTGGGCCCTCGGGTCGCGAGGGCTCGCTCGACACTCAGAATGCCGCACGAGGCTGAGCGGCATTTGGAGTGCCGCGTGGAGCCTGAGCGGTATTTTAAGTGCCGTGCAGACCCCATTGTGCTAAATAATTTTTTTTATATTAATTTTGTAAATAATTTTTTTAAACCTAAATTCGGGGAAAAAAAAAGAGAGAAAGTGCAAGGAAAGGAAGGAATCAGTCGCTCCATTGTATCAATAAATAACCCAACCCACAGTCAGTCACCCAATCTTCACATAATAATAATAATAATAATAATAATACCCCTCCTCACTTTCATCCACACCAGCACATCCTCCTCCTCCTCCTCAATGCATTCTCTTATGCCCTCTCTCTTCCACCTCCTCCTCTTCTTCTGCTTCTTCTTCCTCTGCTTCGCCCATGGCACCCACGACCCCCACGCCCGACAGCCTTGCCCCCCCGAACAGTGCCCCCACGGGCCGCGGGTCCGGTTCCCGTTCTGGCTCCAGGACGCAAAGTGCGGCTATCCGGGCTTCCAACTGTTCTGCGACGAGGATGGGCGGACTGCGCTCCGGATCTCGAACACCACCCAACGGTCGCTAGTCGTCAAGTCCATCCACTACAAATCCCAGTCCGTCCACCTGCTTGACCCCGACCGCTGCCTCCCCCTCTGGATCAAAAACCTCAGCCACCTGGCTTTTCCGCTTCCGCTTCCTCCTCATACTCGTCTTCGTACCCCTATTCGCCCAACAACTACACCCTGTTCAAGTGCCCCCCGCCCAAGAGGACCGGCCTGACCGAGTTGGCTTGCCTGAGCCAGCCCGGGCCGGACAAAGTCTACGCCGTTGACTCCAACTCCTACGTCGGAGACTCGCCGCTTGTGTACTGCGAGAGGAACGGGAGCCTCGACATGCTGCCGGAAATCGAGAGCATCACCGCCGACGCTTATTTTAACTGGACAGAGCCGGACTGTAGGAGTTGCACGAACAAGGGGTTGTTATGTGGACGGAACGGGAGCAACGTCGGATGCTTTCCGCCTCCTCCTGGACACCGAGGTATTGCTCTGACACTAGTCGAAGGATTCTATTTACGCCATCATTCCAAAGTTTTCAAACTCGGCCTGATGTATATCCCATAGTTGCTTCTTGACTTATGGTTGATGGAATTCATCAAGTTCCTTTTTTTGTAAAGATAAGATCCAGTCAGCGCAGGGGAAGGAGAATCGTAGTTTCTACACAAGAAACCGGGCCTCTGCGGAACTAGGATTGCTTTGATTTACGCAATTCTGTTGGATGGATGCATTTCCACAAGTTGAATCTTTTTTCACATGATACGTTTGTACTTTAACTTGGAGGAGCTCCTGAATCCTGATTGCCTGTTGCTCCTCTGTAAATGATCTGATGCTCTGTAATGAGGGTCGCTCATGGTGTTGAGTGAAGCTGATATGACTAAGCTTTGAGGGATTTTCTTCTAGTGATTTTATCATTCACGTGAACTTCGGCGGAAGCTCAAGTACTAACTTCTCTCATTCTGCAGCAAGAACAAGGGGAGAGATCTCCGGAGGAATCATAGGCTCGTTCTTCCTTCTTGCTGGAGTGATTTTCGTCGGCTATGTCCTGAACGAAAGAAGAAGAGATATAGCATTCCGACGCAAGATCGAGAGCTTCTTGCATGACTATGAGGCCCTCAAGCCGACCCGCTACTCCTACAACGACATCAAGAGGATAACCAACGACTTCGAGGAGAAACTAGGCCAGGGGGCTTACGGAACGGTCTACAAAGGGAAGCTCTCGAGCGAGATCTTCGTCGCCGTGAAGATGCTGGACAATTCGTTCGGAAACGGAGAGGAGTTCATCAACGAAGTGAGCACTATGGGAAGGATTCACCACGTCAACGTGGTTCGGATGGTTGGTTTCTGCGCCGACGGGTTCCGAAGAGCCTTGGTGTACGAGTTCCTGCCCAACGAGTCTCTGGAGAAGTTCATATTTCCGGGCGAAGACGCTCTCGACTCTTCCCTTGGTTGGGTGAGGCTCCACGACATCGCTCTCGGAGTGGCCAAAGGCATAGAGTATCTTCACCAGGGCTGCGATCATAGGATCCTCCATTTCGACATCAAGCCGCACAATATCCTGCTGGATGACAACTTCAATCCTAAGATTGCTGATTTCGGTCTGGCAAAGTTATGTTCCAAGGAGCAAAGCGCCGTGTCCATGACCGCAGCCAGAGGTACCATGGGATATATTGCTCCGGAAGTCTTCTCCCGGAACTTTGGAAGCGTGTCCTCTAAGTCGGACGTGTACAGCTTCGGAATGCTTCTGCTCGAAATGGTTGGGGGGAGGAAGAATGTCGACGTGAACGCGAAGAACATGAGCCAGATGTACTTCCCGCAGTGGGTCTATAACCATCTGAACAAGGGTGAAGAGCTTGAGATACGAATCCGAGAGGAGGGCGACCAAAACATTGCCAGGAAACTGGCAATCGTAGGGCTCTGGTGCATTCACTGGTACCCGGCCGATCGGCCTCCCATGAAAGCGGTGGTTCAGATGCTGGAGGGAGAAGAGTGCCCTGTCATGCCAAAAAATCCTTTCGTTTCCTCCTCTGGTTCAGGGGATGCTGCGACCATGCCGGGAAGACTCTGGCACACGAATCTGGAAGTTATCGAGGAATAAGTCCGAAGGAAGTAGAGCCGGGATCCTACCCGAAAATAAGTTTGTAACTAAGTTATCTGCTGTATCAGATTCCTATATATATAGAGAGAGGAATTCCTTCCCTCTTATATTTGTAAGCTTGTAACTAAGTTATTTTGTAATACCGGAACCAATCTACTTATTCGAAGTTTATGAGATACTAAGTATTGGGATTTGATCGCCCATCGCAAATGCACTTCGATCCGGTTTGCATTTCATGTCCTTAATTCCGGGAAATATAGCAGCATTTGGTTTTTGGGACAGGACTTGTTCTTTTCGTTTGCTTGGGGAGTTGAAAATGTCTTAGCTTCGAGCAATTTAAGAAGAACGAGAGTACTACTGCTGGGAAAAATGGGCCTTCCTTCTCGTGAGGATGATAAGTAGAAATTAGAACATAAGTCGAAGAAACGAATTTGCAGAAGCGCTAAAAGGGATGTGTTTTGAGCTCGATTCAATCAGGACTCATCAAAATGACATCGGTTTGAAGCTTTCTTGAAAGAGATTGCATCAGTGAATTAGGGTGGCACAGAGGCTTCATTGACAGAGGGAGTTCTTACCAAAGTGTGGCAACTCAGCTGATGAATTTGGTTTAAGGATATGTCCTTCAGAAGACATTTATCTCATCCTCGTACATTTGATTGAACTCTTCATCATTGCCTTTCGATTCAAGCCAAGGAAGACTAGTTTGCCTGGTTTTTTATGACACTATTGAGCTCTTTCAGCTTAAAAAAAAAAAATGAAAGAGAAAGACTCTTATGAACTGTCAAGTTCCTTCTAGTTTCATACACAAAAATTTTAAGCACTAGGGAAGCCCAAACAGGATACGAAACGCGCCGTCGTGGCCGGAGCAGCAAGTTCCGGCAAATTGTGCAAGTAGCACTAATGTGAAGCGACTCGTCAATGCGATCCGCATGAAATGCAACTGCACAAAATTAGGAGTTTAATTTGAGTTGCAATCGTATAAGCGTTAATAGGTTAGAGTTAAAATTGGTGCCGTGCATGATGTAATTGAATGTTGACGATACTTGGTTTAAAATATGTCCAAGAGTAGCTAGTAAGTTGTGTCTCAAAGAGACCAATAAAGTGGTTGAAAGTAAATGTCAACGATAATGTGGATAAACGTTAATTCTCATAAATAGGTTTAATTAAAATTTTATGTCCTAAAGGAATTTTGGGCATTGCGTATATCGAAACCTTGCTGCCCATGGCGGTATCGTAATATTCAATTAATCTAGTGGCACTTGTGTAATTAAAACGAAATAGTCAAGAAAATTCACGTAGTTCAGTGGGCGCTAGATCTAATGCCAAAATCATAAGGTGATACGCATGCCTTCTTTATAGTAATCTGTACATAGACACACAGGATACACATACAAATATATATATATATATATATATATATGTGTGTGTGTGTGTGTATATATTTATATTAATGCAAGATCAATATTTGGAATTCCAATGATGTTTCACTTTAATTTTAGTATGGGATCTTATTCCAGATAACTCAATAACATAATAACTAGATGGGAAATTTAGCATGTAACAAAGGAAGGGATTGGACAGCTAAAAATCCTAACTTGAGGGTGGATTAGATAGCGTGTGTTGTTTGAAATAATTAGTCAATCGAAAATATTTTTGCTATCGATAATAATGTGTGTTTAAATATTTTCGTGAGCAATAAAAATATATTTCGTTCATTTATTTTAATAAACCACCGTTTTAAATCATTCATGAAACAAACGTATGAAACAATATTTGTTGACCAAAGATTAGAGGGTAAGTCATTGGGTCAAAGAAGTCAACCCATGATGGAAGCTCGTGGGACGAAGGGGTGCAAAGATGCCCCGTCAAAGGCTCCGGTCTTTAGCGGAGGTTAAAAGAAGATTAGAGGATAATAAAGCCCGATGCCCTAAAGAGTATTAAACTTTAGGTCAAATTTCAATCTATCTTCAATTGTTCCCTTTCTTAGGAAAAGTCCTCAATTTTCACTCTACTTTCCAATCTGCCCACATGTCAAAAATGGCCACTGATTTGCTCAAACTAGTTAGGAATTTATTATCAGAATCAACGTTTTCATCAACACTTTCTCCTTATAATGAACAATAGCAACATCAAAATGTTGATAATATTATAGAAATCAATGGCAATTTTTGGACTCACAGACAGATTTTAAGACTAGTGTGAAAGTTGGGGATTTTCTATGAAACCAAAAAAAAAAAAATCAAGATAGCATTAGGATTGAACCTAAAATTGAGAATTTCTTTTTTAAGGAATTAAACTTGGGTAAGAGTGGTGAAAATACGAAAAGAGTTTCTGACGTGGTCATACAAATATTGCATTAGATCTCCTTGAGACATGTGGTCATACAAATATTGCGTTAGTTTATGATGTGGTCATACAATTTTCGTCCACATCTCTTTTAACGCTCTCGCTAACCGATTTTCCCCAACACGTAAACATCCGAGTGCTCTTGGGAAATTTCTTATAAGAAGATTCTAACAATAATCGTCCAATTACATTAGTCTTTTCACCACCAACAGGCCATAAATTCTTGAAAGAGTAAATCCTACAAAAATTTTTAGTTATTTATCATTCAATTTTTTTTAGCTCACAATATGCTATCAATCTCATGCTAGTTAAAAAAAATGTCACGTGAACATTTTCTATTTGGAAACCATTCTTAGACATCCACAATTTTTTTTTCCTTTTGTACTCTCTCCATCTTTTTTTTCCCTAATTTTTTGGGGAAAACGAACATCAACGATGTCATGAAAAAAAAAAAAAAAGATGACGTATCCTTGCTTCAATCTTGGATAGTGCTTAGAAAAAGGAGGGTCATGTGAGAGTAAATGACCCGTTTGATTTTGGGTTGAAATTGAGACCTATCAAAATGGGTCATAAATCTATTTCTTAGCCCATATATGATTAGCTAAGTTGTTATATGAGTTAGTTATACTCAATAAACAGGTTTAAACACCCACCTATCGGTGGCCCAGCTGGTTTGCGCTCTAACCCTTTCATGAGAGGTCCTGGGTTCGAATCTCGCTGGGTGCCAGTGATTTAAATAGAGGGTCGTAGCGGTGGGATGCTACGCTAGCCCTCCCGGAGGATTAGTCGAGGTGCGCGATCCGTATGGACGCTGGCCCGGACACCTTTGATACCAAAAATAAAATAAAATAAACAGATTTAAACATAATATGCATATTAAATGGGTCGTAAATGAGTTTACAACTTATTTAGCCCAATCCATCTCTATGACTCTTTCTCACTCTCTCTCGCATTTACTCGATCTCGTGCTCGCTCGCTTCGTACTCTCACTTTAGTTAGAGTATGAGTTTCCTAGATTGGATTAAATACGAAAGTATTTTAGGGATACGGGTCGGGTATGGATTATAAGTCCCGATTTGCATTGTAATAAATGGACCATAAACGAGTTAAAATGATCTATTTGTCAACCATATGTTACCACACAATCAACTTGATGGAAGATATGTAAGGCTTGTATTTTACATTGACGATTGTTACGAATTTTTTGCAGCATTCACACTTTATTAACTTTTACTAAATACAAAGAATTTAAAACCTTCAAAAGAAATATTCAAAGAAGTCATCGATAAAAATATTATTCTCACATAAGTAGTTTGATTATTGACAACAACTGTGTGCATAAATCGTCAAGCGAATGCTTGGTTGTTTAAGCATCGAGATTTGTTTTTAAGAGAAAATTAACGAATAAGGATTTTGTTAGGGATCGGCCCCCGAGAACATTTTGTGAGATTATGCTTTAGGACATGCTTTATTTCTGACGATGTGCTAAAAAGTCATCAATGTCCATTTAGAACAATTCTTTCTATCTTTAGGTTCTATTTAGAGGTCAAATGAGTAGATCCAGTCGGATTTGGATCGAGTCGAATATGGTCTGACCCATATTTCATTTAACTAATTTTGACCCATTTTCATGTAGTACAAATCTAATAATCTATTCCCGACCCAACTCATACATAATCCGACCCATATTGCTAAAACACTTTCATATTTACTCCAATTTAGCAAAACTCATGAATTGAAAGAACTAAAACATATATTTAATTTTATATTTTCCTTTTCCTCGCCTAGATTTGGCGAGGGTTTTGTAGCCCTTGCGGATTGCTAGGGAGGGTCGCAACCCTTGCCCCAGACTTGGCAAGGCCTGCAAAGCCCTTGCCGGCCATGGACGAGGGCTCGACCCTCGTCTAGATCTGGTGAGAGTTTCGCCGCCCTCTCTTGGTGTTGGTGAGGATCTAATCATTGAACCAATAGGAAAAAAATAAAAAATAAAAAATAAACAGAAAAAAAATTATTACTCACTTAAGATAGTTAGTTACCCCATTTATAACTTATTTAAAACCCAATTAAGACCCATTAAGTTGTTGAATGACCCATTTATAATCCACTTAAATCTATTAAATAATTCACTTATGACTCACACTCTTAAATATGGGTTAGAATATAGGTTCTTGATCCATTTTGCCACCTCTACAGCTCTATTAGTACACTATTTTTATCACATACTTTTAGGATGAGCAAATAAGTTGTTGGTAACAGCTTAACTGTGAATTAAATTTGGCCAAATGAATTAATTTGATGAAGCTCTGAACAAA
This sequence comes from Psidium friedrichsthalianum, assembly GCA_019149425.1. NCBI lineage: Eukaryota > Viridiplantae > Streptophyta > Magnoliopsida > Myrtales > Myrtaceae > Psidium > Psidium friedrichsthalianum. The sequence goes on from JAGVVM010011199.1 coordinate 11,433, forward strand.
TTAGAGACAAAGGAGTGAGATCCTTAAAAGGATACAAAGACTTCATTTGTTTCGCAAAAAAAATGTAACTTTTTTGGTAAACATTTTTTATAAAGTCATTTTTTAGGAAAATGAAAATATTTTTCGGTGTATAGTTGAGACTTGAAAATGAACTGGAAATTTTTTTCCACCGTTGGTTAGGAAAATCTAATTTGATTTTTTGTGTGGTCATTTGGCAAAAAAATTGCTAACATGGATACTAATCATCCTACATGGTACGGTCGCATGCTAATGTGAATAATTTTTGTTATTTTTTTAAAATTTGATTTATTAATTTTTTTTCTTTTTTTTTTCCTTCTTCATCCACCACGACTGGCCAACGATGACCACAGGCAAGCTCTAGCTCGCTAGATCTCAGCGAGGCTTGGCGAGCTCGAGCTTGCCAGCTTGTGGCAAGCCTCAAGTTCACAACCACGTTTATGGTTGGTCGCCAGCTGTTACCGTGCCCAATGACAGGCCAAGGAAGAAGGAAAAATGAAAAGAAAGAAAAGAAACAAAGAAAAAGAAAATAAAAAAATTATTAGAGAAATCGGAATTTTTTTAAAATGATTAAAAAGAAAAGGATAAAGATGAGGAAAAAAGAAATTATTTTTTCCATTTTTGAAGATGTTTTTTCATCGATGGAATATTTTTCTTGATTAATTTATTTTTTGTGAACCAAACGCTAAAAAATTTGAAAAAAATTATAGAAATTTTTTTTTCGTGAAACAATTGCAGTAAAAAATGTGAAATTTCTAATTCTGTCTGGATTAGATTGGAAAAAGAAAGATTGGAACGTTGAAAGCAGTGAACCCAATATCTATTACAGGGAACAGCTTGGAAGAAAAGTAAGGCCTATACATTCAACTTGAGAGGCTGCTCTTACACTATAGAACAAAGAGAGGGTGACGGTGCGTTGCTCTCATTGCCAGAAACGGCCCATTGATTGCACTTTTTGAAAGCTTTAGGACTCTATTGCATTCTCGTGACCAGTTTTAGGACCTGATTGCACTTTCGCCACAAGTTTTAAGACTTCTGATGCATTTATCCCCTAAAATGAAAAATACAAATCAATTTCTTCTTCTGATGTATTCATAAAAGGTAAGTTTTTTTATTTATTGGCACATAAGTAAATGCTTTTGACTTTGTCACTCTTCAATGAAA
>JAGVVM010011201.1:0-15182 GCA_019149425.1 Psidium friedrichsthalianum
TTTTTTCCCCTCCCCTTTTTCCCTTCCCCTTTTTCTCCCCCTTTTTCCACACCCCCCCCCTCCCTCCCCTCCTCTCCTCTCCTCTCCCTCCTCTCTCTTCTCTTCTTTCTCCTTCTTTCTTTCCTTCCTTTCTCTCCCCTCCCTCCTCTCCTCCTTTTTCTCTCCCCCCTCTTTTCCCTTCTCTCTCCCCCTCTTTTTCCGTCCCCTCCGTTCCCCCTCCTCCCCTCCCTTCCCTTCCTCCTTTCCTCCCCCTCCTCCCTTCTCCCTTTCCCTTCCCCCCCTCCCCCCCTTATCCAAGGATACGAACTTCCCTCGCACGTTCCTCATCAGCTCGGGCTGCCCCGCTCCGCCTCCTTCTCACCTCTCCCTCCCCCCCCCCCCCCCCCCTCCGGAGCCCATCGATAAAGCTCCTTACCGACCGTACTACCGCCGGCCAACCGCCAAAAGCCCCAACGGCAGAGCAAACGCTGAAGCCCAACTCCCTGCCCCCCCCCCTTTTTTCTAAAACAAGCTTTGCATCTGATTTAAAACCAAACACTTTCCCTCTGCTCCCGTGGTTTTGAAAAAAAAGCTAATGCGGTTCTGGCATTTGGTCAAACGCATTCCGAAATCCGTCAACATTTGTCTGCTCAAGGTCGGTAGCCAGCATGTGCCCACAAATAATCATTCAACCCACCAACCATTTGATGCTCTCCTCTTTTCGATCTACTGTTTTTCTTTTCTCCATTCCCATCATGGAACGTCTCCACACCTTTTGTGGGCCAACACTCCCCACTTCTCCACATTGTTCCAATAGCTTCGGTCACTTTCCTTCGAGTAAGACCACAAGTCATGTGATCGTGGCCCTTCTGTTGGCCGATGTGAACCAATATTTATGATTGTGTTCAAGGAAGCCAGAACAAAGTGGGACGGCGTTCAAATTACCAAGACAGACCTTGAGAATGAGCCAAAATATCCAACTCCATTGTTCCTTAAACAATTGCAAGCTCTCGAGTTTGTTTATCTTGCGGCCATGCCGGTTTGAGCAACCTCTCTTAAGTTAGTCACCAATCAGGCGAAGTCTCAATTTCAGACTTGAACGAGCCACAAATGAATGCTTATCGGTGCTTGGCATCGTTCCAATAATGCCAGAGAAGCTCCTTTGAAGAATGGTCTTTTGAAAGAGAAGTCCCAGTTGGCTGTGGATTTGATCTGTATTGGCCACCAAAATTTGCTTTGTGAGCTTTGGTCATGCTCGTCGTATTAAGCTCAATCTCCCACCGTTCGATGTAAAATGACAACGCAGAAGACAATAAATATGCAATGTATGGCGAAATAATTTTTGGTGTGAGAATTAATTCTCAATTTTGTGTAAGATGAATGAAAAAAGACAAATCAAAACTAAAGTTGTCACAGCTACCAAAGCTTGTCGCGACCTAAAAAGAAAATCGTGGTTTTCAGGTTAATGGATTATTGGGTTAATGATTAACAACCTAACCGGACCTCCCAAATTCATACAAATCACAACTTTATCGTTAATATTAACATGAAAAGTTGTTAAATGAGTCGTCACTAATCATTTTTGTAGGTTAATTAGAAAATTTAAGGTTAAATTAGCAGCGAGAGATAAATTACTTCTACAACACCAGGGATTAAGATTTCGGGGATTAGTTACATTATTTTTTCAAATTAATGCCTTTTGTACCAATTCATGAAAAAAAGCTTTTGGGGTGACGAAAAGATTGGGTCAAATTGATCAGAATGGCAAAAAATAGTCATTTTCAAGGCTCGGGAAGTAAAAATAGGTCAAATCGGTGAATGTGGTCATTTCCTTTTTCCCAATTTTTGAGAATTTTTCTGAATTTTTCTAATTTTTCTGGATTTTTTTTTTAGAAATTTTTATGATTTTTATGAATTTCCCACTTTTTTGGATTTTTTATTGCATTTTTTAAGAATTTTTTTTAGATTTTTAGATTTTTATTTTATCATAGTCTTTTTTAAAAAATAAAGTTCAGGAAGGCAATTTATAATTTTTCTAAAGGTCGACGTTCCAAAACATCAAGAGGGTTTTTAGCAAGGTTACGAAAGTTTGCCTCGCGATATATTCTAGAAAATGGGCCTAAAATGAAGAACTTAAAATCACGTAGTAGAGTAGATTCGAAATCACAGAAAGAAGCAAATATATATTGCTAGAATAGTGAATAGACAAATATATTCACGCAAGACGCCAATTCTTGGCAAAGCCAACATCAATCGAGCGAGCACGCACATGGAGTTGGAATGGGGCGGGAGTCGACCGCCTCTGACGACCATTGTTCTCAAACCAGATCCTTGTCTTGTCTTGGACCATCGAACCAAACCGGGCTTTTCCTCGTGTCCCGCAATCACCAAATTACAGAATTGCACAGATGCCGTCCATTCGATAACCTCGGACGAGGAGGACATGCCAATCCCCCCCAGCTTAGACCACAGTTTTACACATATTGGGGGACCAAGTCATTCATGTGCCTGACGTATTGAAAGAGAAAGACAGACAAACAACAACGACATGTTCCGGCCCTTGAGAAGAAGAGAGCACGTGGAATCAACCATACAACGTGGAACTCGTTAGTTTCTTGTCTCAACTTTGAAAAGCGCATCACGTATCCGGCCACGTAATTTGTTAGCATCAGTCTCCATGATTGAACCTTTTTCTATAGCACGTGAAGTTTGTTGCTCGTTCCGACTTAGCAGATCACGGGCTCGGTCGACATTGCCGCATGATTTCTGATGCTCGTCTTTTGGTTTTGGCTGTTGTGTGGTACCTGCGCCACGCGTGATGCCTTGAAAGTTACGACTTCAGAAGACGTTATTTTTGACGTTTACTACAAAAATTTCTGTATATCTCACGAAGAATAAAATGTAAGACTTGTCACTGAAAAACAAATGAAGTGACGTTTTTTTCCATTCATATTGGACCATAGCATACCGCACTGTGCCCCATGTGAGAACTTTATTTCTCCGGCGTTATAAAGTTAATCAGAAAGGAGGAATCGTCTGATAGTCTGGTGCGTAGCATACTGTACGCGTGGGCCTTATGCGGTAGCTGCGTCCGAGATTTATGTTTGATTTAGCGCTCATCGGGTTGAATTAAGAGAGAAACCCTCGACTGCTTATTGATCGGACATAGGATAATACTGTCGAGACGAGAATATAAGATATTACTCTTCAAATACATAGGAGGGACAAAAAATGTAGGTTTGATTAAGCTCATTTTCCCCGACCATGGTACTCTTCAATACATGAAGGGACAAAAGATATAGGTTTTCGATTGTTTGCCATATTTTAACAAAGGGAGGACAAGAATCTTAGCTATTAACAAAACAGTCTCTCTTGACTGTCGTTTCAACTATGGTAGTAAAAAAGGTGGAAAAATGGATGATGCGGTGGAATCTTATGGTATAACAAAACGATAAGTCCAACTAACGCAGTTGCGGAAGTTTGCTGATGCGACTGATAGACTGTGCTTGATTTTATGCTCGCACGCGAGCAACAGTTCATACCGATAGGTCGATAATTAATCACTTTTAAACTATGTTTTGGGAGCCAGCTGAAGGACACATAAGGATAGATATCAAGGGAATGAAATGTTTTAAAGAGAAGGAATTCTTCTCTGGCTATATATACATGGGCGATTGCGGCTTCAAGTCTTGATGTCAATGGAAATTTGCAGTATGAGTTTTGACCCATTTCTTAACAATTTAGTTCTTTTAAAGAGAAATTCAATAATATCCTAATATTTATCAAAAATTTATTTATTTATTTTATTTTTACTTTCTTGCTTCTCTTTTTCTACGTCCCTTCTGCCTCTAGTTGGTCGCTACGCCTCGACGATGGCCAACGACGAGCTAGAGGAAGAAGGAAAGACAAAAAAAAAAAAAGAGAGAGGAAAAAAAGAAAAGAAAAGAAAAATATTAGAAATTATTAAATATTATCCACATCATCCTCGATCCTATCACGAATGATGGTTGTCCACTTAGTATTTTTGGTCAAAATGATCGGATGGACTCAAATGACATAACATAAAAAGATTTATGAGATTTATGATTTAATGGTAAAATTAACAAGTATTATGAAAATATAATAAATTTAAAAAATTTTGGAAATTTTTCTTTACTTGGAAATCACCACAGAAATTAATACGACCTAAAGTACATCAAATCCACGACGCGGACAGGATAAGCATGAGAAGAAGGAAAGGAGAGGGAATCAAAGCAGCAACAAGAGTCACGTAAGGAAATGTGGTGTGGAGTTGCTCGTGACAAGACAAGACAAAGGGATGATTGGATAGAAAGATTGAAGTGGTTGCCAAAGATGACATTATCTCGCATAAACCAAAGGAAAGCCCAGACAAAAAAGAAGTTGAAAATACTTGTTTCTTAGGGGAAGAATTAATGTTATTTTAAGGACTTCTTTTACCTGTGCTCCCTTCTTCCGAATTGTATCCTTAAACCTTTTGTGAAAAGCTGGTCTATCTCTTAGGAAGAGCATTCCTTTAAAATGGATTATCGTGTGTACTTGGAATCACAGCGCTTGTCTATGTCAGATGTTGCCACAAAAGACCAGATTAACTATTTCTCTTCTGTTCTGACCCAAAAAAAAAAAAAAAATCTCTTTTGCGTATTTCCCATAGGTTCATAAATTATGTTGAAGATCTAAATCTTTTGCATTCTTGCCGATATTCAATCCTAAACTTTACCAATTAAGTCCTAAACTTTTTACATTTTGCTAAGTGAGTCCGTTCGGGCCAAATTTTGCCCGAAATCGCTAACATTGATGTTCAATACGTCAACGCCGGCCCTTGATTAAAAAAATAAAATAAGAAAATATAAAAATATCATTAAAAATTTTTCACGTTAGCGTAAACCATGCCACATAGGATGATCGATGTTCACGTTAGCAATTTTTTACAAAATTGGCTGAATGGACCAAACTGGCCAAAACATGAAAATGCTTATGACCTCAATTAGCAAAATTAAATGTCATGATTGAATTGGCAAAAGTTCGATAGATTTTAATTTTTGGAACAAATTTCCCCTAAATTTGGTATATCAAATTAATCTCTGAAATGACATGTGAAACTTTTACGGGTTGTGAGGTTCGAAGATAGTTCATTTGTTATTATATAACCATCTCCTAACATTTCTCTAGACTTTGCACGCAGGGGTGAGCGGTCCAGACTTCGTACAGGTTCCAGTTCAGAGCAAGTTTCTTATTTTTTGAAACTTGAAATCTACTATGTATATCTTGGAACCTAAAACTTATCATGTGTATCTTGGAACCTGGAACATACCTTGTCACAAGTTCCAAGATCGATTTTAGGGTCTACTTAGGTTCCACATGTATTCTTAATTGAACGATTACAGTGAATCATCGCATTTAATAATCACCACTTGCTGCTGCAATCCACTGTCCACAAGCTATATCCAAACACACGAATATATGAAATCATAGTAAAGTAAAACCTCAGTCATAAATATCATTCAAAATGGAAGTTCAGACTAAGCTTACATATTATACACTCATCATTGGACACAATTTAATATTGCATGATCACACGAATACATATACTAAGAAAATGCAAAACTCGTTATGGGTTTCAGGTTCTATCTACCTAGAACATATAATTTGCTCTTTGGAACAAGTTCTTTAATTTCTAGAACATTGAACATACCCTACATACCTTGGAATATGGAATTGGACAAGTTCCCACAGGCTCGGTTTCAAATTTTAGGTACTACCTTGGAACCATGCTCACCCCCTATTTGTGCACGCTTCGCCTCATGATTCACGAGTGCAAAAGAAATATGGACTTTTCCTCTTTTTTCAAATACTGCTTATTTTTCAGTCGCTTATGCAGTAATTTTTACCTTTACGTAAGCAGGAGGGCATTCTTTTTTCTCTTGACTAGATAAATTTGCAAGCGTCTTTACCGTCTTGAGACGCAACAGAATCGATCGAGGCAAAACTGTAAGTCCCCGCCGTGATATTTTGATTGAGCCTCTTTTTCCACGAAAGGAGGAAGAACGAGGAAATTATGCTAATTCCGTCCTAATGACAAGGTCCAAATCAATGCTAGTCCAGAAATTTGGAAAAAAAGCGAACCCTGTCTTTGTTTTACAAATTGATGTAAGCTTTGGACTTCAAGTCCATGATTTTCCAAGATCACAGATCGAAAGGGACGATCCGTGGTTGCCTCGTTGAATTAGGCACCTATTGCCGACGCCCACAAGTCTGCGAGGGTCGTGCTCATTGGAAACTTAATTGGGTCGGACCCATTTGAAATATTAAATCGTAGGTCCGGAAGTCGGTGAACCAAACAAAGATTGAAAGGGACCATATACGACATTTGATAGCGACTCTAGTTTCCAGGTCATGGAGCTCTTCTTGCACATGTTTTTGGCGTTACTTCTCGTGTTCTTTTTGTTTTTTGGTCGAAGGCGTTACTTCTTGTCACGATTAGTTTTCATGACTGAGAAGAAGATCGAGGAAGTTATTATTTTGACCAAATATATCAACGATTCCCTCGTGATCTGGACACCAACATCGTGTGTGAGTTCAAGAGATATCGCATCATGCATGTGATGCCTTTGCTACCTCGCATGAAAGGGAAGGTTCATTCCCATCAAAGATGGAGAGATCACATCAAGAACATCTACTAGCGTAACCAAAACAAAAAAAAAAAAGGAGGAGAAAACTTTCATTTAGCAATAAGTAATGTAAACGCGATATTTAGATCATGTCAAGCAAACTAGCTCTAAACACACATATCACTTCTCTAGATTGTGATATCATATGAAACTTCATACTACTATTAGGCTCGTCAAACTGGTAAGTCGGGTCGAAAATGATCTAATCCAAATAGAGTCATTTATCTTGTTTTGACACATTTTCATGCATACAAATCTTGTAACTCAAACCCAACCCCAACCCCGATAAAAAAAAAAAACTAACCCCACTCATATGCTCTCATACCTAACCCAACCCATATTCCTAAACACTTTCATATTTAATTATATCTAGAAAAACTTATACTCAAACTGAGGTAAGAGTGCGGAGTTAGTGAGCGTGAGATCAAGTGAGGGCGAGTGAGAGTGAAGGTAAAGTCTTAGAGGGAGGTTAGATCTAAGTAAGTTATAAACCATTATTACTCTTTTAACATTCATATTATGTTTACATCCAATACTAATTCATACGATAACTCAATCCATCATATTTAGATTAAGAAATGAATTTATGACTCATTTGATAAATTTAATTGCTATTAATGGAATTCAAGACATTTCATATGAGGTGGAGTGCCATTCTTTTGTTTATTCCTTTTTCGGCAAATAAGGTAGGGAGCTATTATTCATAGAGAGATTGTTCAGGAATTTGACAAACTCCGGTTCGTCAAATATTAGTTCAAATTCCCAAAATGTTTTTTTTTTTTGGGTAAGGAAATTCCCCAAAATGTTCGAGCCTAAAGGAAAGAATAATATCTTGTTTGATTTAAAAAAAAAACTTTAATCCGATGTCACCTGATGAATTCAGATAATCAGCGAGTTAAATTGTAAAGGAACATAAAACCACGAATCACATTGACCCATATGAGATTTGGCTTAAAGATTTCTCGTCCTTTAAATAGATTTAAGTTCCTTTAGTTAGTGGTGATGAAATTTGCAGAAAATTTGTCTAAAAACTCCTAAATATATTGTATGATGGCCAATTCTAAGGATGAGCATGCATGGTTCCGGGGTAGAACGCAAAACCACATCTAATTGGTTGGTTCCAGGTTCCAGGTTGTAAGGTAGGTTTAGAGTTCAAAAAATGGAGAATATATTCTTACGAGTAGGTTCCAAGAACCTGTAAAAAGTTTTTATTTGTCTTCTTGGTATATATTTTCGTCCATTATGCGGTAGTCTATGGCATCCGATGATGGGTATGTAATTAAAACCACTAATCTGAGCTCTCATTTCGGAATATTTATGATAAAAACTTTCATTTTGTTAATGATACAATTTATTCATGTGTTTGCACATGAATCGTGGTAAGTGAATTTTAGAAGCAACTAGTGGTCATTAAAGATGATGATTCACTGTAATCGTTCACTTAAGAATAAAGGTGGACCGTGGGCGGACCCTAAAATCGACCATGAAATTTGTGACAAGGTAGGTTCTAGGTTTTAGGATATGTAAGGTAGGTTCAAGATTCCAAATAACGAGAAACATGTTTCGGAGGGTAGGTTCCAAGTTTCAGGTCCACCTAAAATAGCTCACCTCTAGCCAATTTAGTCCTAACCTTTCAATTGTACTAGTTTAGTCTCAAACCTTTTGACAATTTGCCAATTGAGTATTTCTACCAATTTTAGCCTAAAAATCGCTAACGTTGCAGTCTAGTTAGCGCCAACCATCCTACGTTGGTTGCCCTACATGGCGTAGCCAGCAGATAATTTTTGCTTTCTTTAATTTTTCTTTTCCTTTTTTTTTTGGCCTATGACTGTTAGTTTGCCATGGTTAGCAATTAGCCATTGGTGATGGATGTCGAGAGAAAAAAAATCAATAATTTTTTCAACAAATTAAAAAAAATCATCCATGTCAACTAGTCATACCAGTAGGACGACTAGTGTTCATGTTAACGATTTTTGATCAAAATTTATTGGAGTGATTATATTGGTAAATCATCAAAAGTTATAAAATTAATTCGGCACAATTGAAAATTTTAGGACTGGACCGTACAATAAGTTCATGACTTTTTAGCTAATTATCTTGAAATTTGCAGTATTTCCATAATAAATAGGTAATCAATGAATGCAAATGTTGTTAGAAAACAAGTAACAAACAACCTAAATAAAGGGAAAAGAACACAACAAATGCCATAACTTTTGTACGGTGCTCACTTGAGCACTACAACTTTTTTTTGGATTATTTGAGTGCCATAACTTTCGTACAATATTTACTTAAGAGTCATAATATTTTTTCAATCGCTTAAGTGACAAATAAATATTCAATCGACCACTTGAATGTTGTAATTTTTTAAAAACGTTTACTACAAATGCCATACGACGTCGGATTTTTGTATTTGGATGAACGTTCTTTATAAATTGTAGCAATTGAGTGATTGATTAAAGAACGTGGCACTCAAGTGAATGTTTTTTTTTTTGTACTTAAGTAATCGATAAAAAAAAGTTGTGGCATTTAAGTTAGTGTTTTACGAAAATTATGACACTTATGATGTCCTTATTCTAGATAAAGATAAGGATTAAAGGAATGCCATTCTATCGGGATTTAAAACGTGTGACATGGGTTCCTGCACTGCGTCGGACAAATCTTTTTATTTTTTCCTTCCACAATGTTAGGCTGTCAGGTTGTGACCTGACAATATGTTCCACCACATGTTTCTTTAACAGCTTGTGTGCATGGAATATGCTTATATGCAACCTTTTCAAATTTAAATGGTTATCTTCAGATGAGTCAAAGCTCGACATGTGATCAAGAGAAATGTTTTTGCAATGCTAGCGGATGTTTGGATTTCAACGGAACAAAAGCTTTTATATTTGTGATGTCTTATTGTCTCGTCTAATCATAGAATTAATTTAACTCTATTGACATCAACGCGAACCCTAACCTAACCCCAACAAATAGAAGATTACAAACGATAGCTCCTAAAAGAAGTTCCGTCCTTAAAATCTATGATAATTTGCTTTTGAAAAATGAGTTATATTAATGAGTACTTTAAGGATGCTAGTTAAATATACTTTATTTGAAATAACTATTTTCAAGGCATTGATTAAGTATAAACATAATGATCATTTTTCACGAGCAAAACTATAATGATCATCAGGAACCAAGTCTGTGAGTTTGCCAATCATTACAATCACTACAAGAGTTTGCCAAAAAGTTCATAAGCTTTACTTTAAATGTTGGGTTTCTAGCGGACCCGGGCGCTCATTACATACATAAAAACATGTCATACACGCAACGGAAGAAAATAAATTCAAACGGCGCCCCAGATCGTTTTAGAAATCCTTGTATACTTTAATGGAAAATCGCACTTTCTAAAACAAGTTTAGAAACGTACCTTGAGAAACGGCCCTCGGATTATGTTAGTAATCCTCGCGGCATCTCAATCCGAATCCTTTGTTTTCAAACAATGGAAATACGACCTTTAGCTATACACGTGCAATCGCGGGTACAAGTTTCGATCTCAAGAGGAATTTGTGTGATTGAGTAACCATTTAAGATTTTGGTAAAAAAATAATTTGTTTAATCCGTCATTATGTTTATTTACACTTTAAGCAAAAGTAAAAAGTATATATTTCTTGCAAATGACGAGTCAATTACATTTTCTTTGGTAATTTTCCCTTTAGAGAGAATCATGACAAGAAAGTAAGAAATATACTTTTTATCCCGTCATTGTGTTCATTACAAATGACGAATTTGTTTAAACATAATGATGGATTTGTTTAATCCGTATATTGACGAAATATACTGAATTGGCACAATGCAAAATTTTTATGACTTAATTGGCACAAGAAAGAAATTAAAGTTTATGACTTTTTTGGTAATTTTTTCCTTTAGGAAGAATTAAACAAATGAAGGATTTGTTTAACTGGTCTTTATATTTATTTACACTTTCCATGCTTATTTGTTTAATCTGTCATTATGTTGATTTAAAGTATTTCGATTTTGAAAAATGTGTGAAAAATTTATATGTGGATCTATGTGCCAACATTCAAGAGCTTCGGATTTAAAATAAAAGTGCACCATTATTTCTCGATGGTGGGACAGGATAAGTATAAGAAGAACGGAGGGAAAGCAGCAAAATCCAAATGAAGTTATGGAAACGCGGTGGGAGTTGCTCGTGACAAGACAAGACGAAGGGCGGACTGGATAAAGATCAAAAGTGGTTGCCGCAGATGACATTATCAGCATGAAACCAAAGAAACCAGAGAAAAAAGAAATTGAAAATTCGAGTTTCCGAGGGAAAGAATTAATATATTTAGGGACTTCTTTTAGATGTTGCAAAAAAAAAAAAAACTCCAAACTAGTACACCAGTGATAAATTTATCACAACTATTTTTTTGACCATCAAAAACTCTAAACTAGTACATCTGTGACAAATTTATCCCAAACTTGTACAACTATGAAAAATTTATCAATTTTACCGTCAAATTGCTGAGTTGGACGATACGTGGCAATTATTGAGTGTACATGTTACCCTTTATTTATTACATGTATATCAATTTGGAGATTTTTGTGATATTAACTAAGTTTAACGGAAACTAATAGAGAAAAAATTTGTCACATATGTACCATTTTAAAATTTTTTGTGATAAAAAAATTAGTGTGGTGTAAATTTATCGCAGTTGTACCAGTTTAGGATTTTTGATAGTCAAAAAAATAATATGAGGTAAATTCATCACATGTGTACCAGTTTGAAATATTTCGTGATATTAATAAAAAGAAAAAAAAAGGCATTCCTCTTTTGCAGATTCATAACTAGATTTATAAATTATGTCGAGATATTAAAATTGGTATGTAAAATTAATCTCTAAATGATTTGTGAATATTTACTGAAGATGTGAATGGGATTTGAAAACAGCTCGCTCACTAAATATATATCTCCTAGCATTTCTCTGGACTTTGTGCACGCTTCGCCTCATGATTCGTGGGCTCAAATACTGCTTAATTAAGCACGAGGGATTTTTTATTTTGCTCTCTTTGTTAGATGAACTTTCGAGTGTCTTTGCTGTCTTGATGCGGGCTGTGAGAGCGACCATGCAAAACCAATCGAGCCGAAATCCGGATACTCATCGTGATATTCCAATTGAGCCGCTTTTTTAGCACGAAGGGAGGATGCACGAGGAAATTATGCTCATTTCGTGCCAAATGTGAAAGTCCAAATCAATCTTAGTCCGGAACTTTGGGATAAAGCGAGCCCTGTCGTTGTTTAACAGATTGATGCAAGATCGGACTTTAAGGCCGTGATTTTCCAAGATCACTAATCGAAAGGGACAATACACGGTTGCGCATATTGAATTAGGCATTCCGACCAAAAAAAAAAAATTAGGCATGAGTATGCACGGGAACCGGACCGACCCAAAAGTAAGATCGGACCTGACGAAATCGATTGGTTTTGGGTGGTTTCGGCGGGAACTGAAAATGAATGGTTCCGTCCTATTCCAGGTGCGGACCAAACCTATATGTTTTCATTTGTTAATTTTTCCATTGTCTTTTAAAGAGTAAAGAAAATTAATTATCAAAATCATAAATTGATCCAGGACCGATCGGTCTGATACCTCGCCAATTGAGGAGCTGATCATCCTTAGAGTTTGTTGGGTATAGTTTGAGATGTATTTTGTTGATTGCTTAGGCTTTGGCTATTGAATAGCTACTGCTGTATGTAAATATATATATATATATATATATATATATATATATATATATTCTTTTTCGCTTGTAATCGAGTAATACGATAGAGAGGTGTGAAATGCTAATTCTAGTGGAATCATCTGCTAGATGTAATCCTAGTTTAAGGATGAGTCAGGATAAAAATTTTGCTTCTATTTCTCTTTCTCTTTTTACACTATATTTTGTTGTGGTTGTAGTCGTGTGCCAAATTTTATCATAATTAAGTACCTATTACCAACGAGCCTGGAGAGCATAATAATTGGAAAGTTAATTAGGTTGGACGCAATTGAAAATAAAATTGCAAACGTTGTATTGGTGAACCAAGCAAAATTGAAAGTGATCATGTGTGACATTTGATGGCAACTTTGGCTTCCAAACAAATTGATCAAAGTGTAACCAACCAATCAAAAGTAGGGGTAAATATGGTTTCGAGGTAAAACGTGAAACGTGGAGCCTGGAACCAAACGAATGGAGAACTTGTCTAGTTCCACGTTTCAAGATATGCATAGTATTTTTATGTTCCAACAATTGAGAAACTTGTTCCAAATGATAGGTTCTGGGTTCCAAGTGGTGGAACCTGAAACCTAAACAAGTTTTTATGCTTTTTCTTGGTATATGTCTTCGTGCGATCCTGATACACTCTATGACGTCTGATAGTGAGTGTGTAATCTAGAATTACTAGTCTGAGTTTTCATTTCCGGTAATATATATGACTGAGACTTTTACTCTGTTAGTTTTTCATATTTATTAGTGTGTCTAAATATTAGTTTGGTTAGTGTATTAAAGCACCAAATGATAGTCATTAAAGGTGGTGATTTACTGCAATCGTTCAATTAAGAATACATGCAGAACTTAGTTAAACCCTGAAACCTATAACAAAGTAGGTTTCAAGTTGCAGGATATACAAGGTAGGTTATAGGTTCTAAAAAATAAGGAACTTGTTCCGACCTAGGGTTTCAGATTCCAAGTAAACTTAAAACTGTCCACCCTTATGACGAAAAGTATAAACAAAATATGCCGGGCGCCAAGTTGAAACAGTCTCATAACACGCCAGTAACGGGATAGATCGGTTCTGTCGCATCCTTGCTGCCTAATCACGTATGTGTCGCGAAAAGTACTTCTCAAATGTTAGGGGGAGTCCGACCAAAAAAGAAAAAAAAATTGTTAGGGGGGGATTAAGGGAAGAAAATGGGGCCAGTCTCTTCCGAAGCCAACCATGGCCATAAGAATGATCATAGAACGATTCCATATTGGGCCAATCTGGCTTTGAATTTCATGCCATCGAGTGCAAGCCCGTTATTATGTGGGATCCCTTTTTTCCTTTCTTTGTTCTTCCTTTTAAGAGAAATTTAGGTTGTTATGATCCTTTCTTTTCTTCTTCCTATAAATTAGGAAAGAGCACCGGAAGTATCATAACTTTCATTTGATACTCACTTGAGTGTCACAATTTTTTGGCGGATCACCTCAATGCCACATTAGAGAAAAAACGACCGCTTATGTGTCTCCGGCGATAAGATCCGGTAAAAAGTATGACACGGCTTTCTTGATTAAATGTTAATCCCTAGGCGATTTTTTATAATAAAAAAGTCCATATGGAAAAGAACTTAAATGTTAATTTTCCTCCATGGAAATTGCAAAAATGCACAAGTGCTCTCCTTACTGCTTCCATAGCTTCACAATTTTCTCCATATTGTAGTCTTGTAAACCTAATATAACTGCTTGTTGACACTAAAATTTTGACTATCATTTTTTAGTCACTTTTGCATATTAAATTAGAACTAATTTTAGTTCTAACAAAAAATAATCAAATTATTTTTCATATTTATTTTTGGCATACATTGTATTTGCATTTAATTGGACCAGTTGTAAACAATTGAGCTTAAATTGTTGCTCAATTGGACTAGAGCACATTGTGAAATTTGGCTAAGGCATGGGGGCAAGTGTGCTGAAAATTTGGTGGGTCCTAAACCTATTTTAAAGCTTAATTCAGCCCATTCGAATTTTGTCAATCGTTTGAAAAATAAGGTTTAATTAAGCCCACAATGGACATGAAAAATTCAGCTAGCCCGTCTATATGGCTTGGCCGAAAATTTCAGCTCATTCAAGGAAGAATTTTGTGCAATTAAACCATTCGGTACTTAATTCAAGTTATATTTTGAGCCTGAGTTTATTTTGCAAAAATTTAAAAATTTTAGGCCCTGACTTCCGACACTTTTATCTATAAGTACAAGTGTTATGTCATGTTTTTTTTTTTTTGGGGGGGGGGGGGGGGGGGGGGCAATTGAAAACACACGGCCAGTAGAAAGTTGAGATTCTGAGAAAAAGAGGCAGAGCTTTCTTTCTCCTCTTGGTGGACATCACAGAAACGTCCAAGGGGAACAATTCACTTTCAGAGAAATCAAGTGGAGAATCCGTAGTCAACAATAAGCCAAGACCCACCGTTTGAATTCTTCAGTCGCTCTCAGTCAAGTGCGATGGTCAAAGAGAAGTATCAGGAACTCGGTTAAATAAGTCTAAACCGTTCATTTGCCTTCTTTTGGTTTTTATCCAGATCTAGTAGTAATGATATGGGTTTCATGATTTCATTTCATATATAGCAAATCAGCTTTTAACAGGGAGAATTTGGATGAGAAAAGGACAAGAAACCTCAGTGGATTACTTTGGGAGAAGAGCTTGTCATACTTGTTAGAGGAATCTGAGAATCGGAGAATTGAGTTCTTCTCCTAACGATCAACATGCTTGCACTTTTAACTCCAGCGTTGCTGCTTCATT
>JAGVVM010011203.1:0-10808 GCA_019149425.1 Psidium friedrichsthalianum
TCCATTTCTCATGCACAAGATCCGTTACCGGCGAGTGCAGAGGATACTATTAGGATGCTTCGAAGAGTGCTCTGGCTCAAAACACATTTTAGAGACTAAGAGGCCATCAGTAAGAAGAGAGAGAGGTTTTAGAACATCGTTAGAGAAAACATGATTTTATTTCCTCTAAGGATACTTGGGATCTTCTGCCCCTACATCACAACGGCTCCTCTTTATATAGAGAGGAGGGGAGAGTCAAGATCTCTCGACCGACAAAATAGTTAACACACAAATAATTTACAGGACAGACGGGTGACAGACTGACAGGTCGGTACACGGCCGATAAAGGTCCAACAATTATTCAAGCTAGCTAGGTAGAAAGATTAGCTAGGACAGACATATCCTATCCCTCGGAGTCTGGTGGAGAATCTGAAGCATAGTCTGG
Source organism: Psidium friedrichsthalianum (assembly GCA_019149425.1). Lineage (NCBI taxonomy): Eukaryota > Viridiplantae > Streptophyta > Magnoliopsida > Myrtales > Myrtaceae > Psidium > Psidium friedrichsthalianum. The sequence goes on from JAGVVM010011203.1 coordinate 425, forward strand.
AGTACATGCAACATGACTGCTGTCTCTTTCTCTGTTGCTTTGATAATGTCCCACAAATACTGTTGTTCAGCAGTGAGGGGTGGTACAGCTGTGCTGGGTCCTTTGTCTTGTCCAGGTGCAGGGGTGTCGGTAAGATAATTCCATGGGGAATCCAATGAGTAGGGTCTTGCGAGTCAATCATGGGAGCGTCAGTAGCTTGGACTGTCGGTATGGGCTGTTCCCAAGGAACTGGTATGGCAGGGTCCATAAGCTATATCTGAGGAGGAATTTGGCTATTCCTTTCACACAAATCACGCTGCAGCACGCGATATTCGTGATGATTAGTGCTGATCCTGGAGCTTAATGTTTTAACAATATTAAACGTCTGGAGGTTCTGTTGGGGCCTGAAAGTTGACATGCCCATCAAAGGGGGATCATTGGACACTTCGCCATAGCCTGCAGAGTTAATGAAAGTCCATGGACGATGGAACAAAATGATTGTGTTCCGTTCTGGCTCCGCTCTTCCAATTATGTTGTGGGTGGTGATAAATCTATCCCACGAATTGAGCGTCTGGTACCATAAGAGCATTTGTATGAACATTTTCATACTAGGATCTCCGTACTCATTTCACATTGCTCTTCTGATGGTCTGGTACAATTGTTCCGTCGGAAACTCAATTGCAATTGTGTAGAAATGCATGAGTAGCCAGAAAAGCCATTTCTGATCTTCGGGGAAAGGGAGTCGAGGGTCCCATCGAAAAGGCTTTATGAAAGGGTAACGGGTGTTAAAATCCTGAAACATGAGTCCGCCGTAGCCTTTGGTAACTTCTTGGTGGTACATCTGGAGAATACCGTGGAGGTCATGAAAACGTCCTTATTGAATAATGTGTTGACTTCTGGAGGATACTGAAAAACTACCCAATTCCTTTGGATGTCCTGTGTCTCATACCTGTGTGGTCCTACGTATCTCCATTTGGCATACATTTGGAGGGCTTCGGTTTTCTTGGGTAGAGATAGGAAGTCAGCCAATATGTTTTGTTCTCCTTTGAGATGCTTGGTCTCAAAAGAATATTTGGAGAACCATTCAGCCCAACGTAACAACTGGGGATGAGGGATCTGGCGCTGTTTGAACTTAATCATCTGTGGGAAAGATGACATGTCCATCTCTATGAGGAAATGAACGCCAATAAGATGGAATTCAAACTTCTTAATTCCATTCTTTACCACCAAATCTCCTTGAAGGTGGAGTGGTAGTGGGTCTCAGCAAGAGAGAAACATCCGCTCTTATACCGGCAAAATGTTTTGGGTACCATCTTTTTCTTCAATGAGGATTGCAGTCCAGTGGGTGTCACTGGCGTCTATCTGGAGAATCCTTTTCCTATCAGATGGGATGGTCAGCGGTGGTAAATTCTGGAGTTTCTTCTTCAAGTAGGCGACTACCTTTGTCTGCTTTTCACTCCATGAAGGGGGTTCCTTCTTCAGCATATCCTGGAGAGGCTTGAGTTTTACAGCTATCTTTGGGACAAAGTCCCGCAATAGTTGACAATTCCTAGGAAGACTTGCACTTCTTTCCGTGTGAGGTTCTTTTCATGGAATTTAATAATTCCTCTGCAATGTGAGGTTTGGGACAGTAAGTGTGTTCGTCCAGTTGCATGCCGAGAAATTCAATTTCTTTCTAGGCCAGCTGCATCTTTTTTTCTGATAGCATGATTCCATAGGAATGGGCTAGCTGAACAAATTGATCCAATAGGGCACAGTAGGAGTGCTCATCAATGCTGAGAGGAGAATGTCATCTACATAGATCTGGGCCTGGTGGAGGATGGGCTGGAATATTTGGCACATGGCCTTTTGGAAAATGGACGGAGCGATTTTTAATCCAAATGGAAGCACAGTCCATTGGTAGTGATGATTGGGAATGCAGAATCTCGTTTTGAATGTTTCTTCTGGATGAATGCCTAACTGCCAGAAGCCTGATTTGAGGTCGAACTTTGAGTAGATGCGTGCATTCACCAAACTGGTGAACCATGAATTCTTGTGAGGAAGGGGAAACTTGTCATCCCTGAGAAAGAAATTCAGGGGTTGGTAATTTACCACAAGTTTGAATTTCCTTGGATTTGTTCGGCCTTTTTGTTAACATAGAAGGCTTCACAAGCCCATTGGGACTTTTGAGGGTCAACTGGTTCTATGAGGCCTTGATTCAAGAGGTCTTGACATTTAGCTTGTGCTAGCTGAAGTTGTTCTAGATTCATGCCCGAGTGGGTCGCTCTGGTAGGATTTATTTCCTGGTCAGACCAAAAGGAAGTCTAACAAAGAAATCCGGGTTTTTCCAGAGAGGATGTTGGTGTTTGGTCATGAAATGTGCATGGTTGTCTGGGCACAGACTTTTGAGGGTTTGAACAATGGGTTCAAGAAGGTGTGGAGAGACTGAGAAGAGTCTCTGAACATCAGTGAAGTTTTTTACCTAGGACTTGAATTTGATTCCTCTGGGAAGAATTCTAACCTTTAGCTTGGCGAGAATGTCCCATCCAAGGATTAAGTCTCGATCAGGTGCACCGCATTTTGGAGTAGTGACTTGGTATCCTGGCATGATCTCAATGGTTACCAGGTGACTCTTGTAGTAAGAGGAGAAAATATCTCCTGATGCAACAGTGAAGTTAGTGACATGGGGTTTCCAACACGAGGAAGGGAGAATTTTGGTGTCAAGAAGAGAGACAGTAGCACCAATGTCAATTAGTGCTATCACAGAGATTAGCTTGAGGAGGTGTGTGGAGTGGATCTGGATGAGGATATAGGGATGAGTAGACTGGGATGGATCCGAGTTTTCTTGGAATTGGTAAGTGGGGTAAAAGGTGTATATGGAATCTGAGAAGTCTGAGTCGTTAGAAGTATCTGACACTTCTTCTTGTAAAGCAAAGATGGTTTCAGGCTCGGGTTCCTCATCAAAGGAAACACTGATTCAACATCATCATTGTCTAAAGAGACGCCTGAAGCTTTCTCAAGTTGTCGAATCATCCGTTGGCCTTTTGGTGCCTTCGGACAGTTCTTCGCATAGTGCCCCTTTTTGTTGCACACGAAGCATTTATCAGACTTGCTTTGCTTGGATGTTGATTTATGCAGCTTCCTTCGCAGATATTTCCATTTCTTCTTTCCTCTCTTCTGGTGATGTTTATCTTGATGGATTGTCCGGTAGTGCCTTTTCTTCTTTGATTTGGTGCAGCTCGTGCCGTCACAATTCGTGGACACTTGATCTTCCAGCTAGATCTGTCACAAGCACTTCAGATTTGCTTGTTTTCCATCATATATTTCTGGAACAATTCCCTTCTGTGGCACAAGTCTTCAATGGCTATGTGGATAGCCTGCTGGAGTTCTCCAAGGGTGGAGTCAAGGACAGTTCTCTATGAAGCATGGAGAGACTTCTCAACCGTATCGGACAATTCCTTGGGGATGCATGCCATATAGACTGTTTTGAGATTGCTATCTCCTCCAATCTCATAAAACAACTTCATCATGATTTTGAAGTGTTTATCAAGATCACGCTTTTCCAGTGAGTAACATCTTCGCTCAAAATACTCTTTCCGCTTTAAGTCCATGAGGTTCTGGACTCGCCCGATGAAGTACGTGTGAATCACAAGGAGGGCGTTTTGAAAGGAGTTTGATAAAAGGGATACCTGGTCTTGCTCTCCGATTAGAGCCCACCAACGCTTTAAGGATCCCGTAAAACGGGTTGTAAAATCAAGGAGTGAAGCGTAGGTATCGTGGTCTTGGAGTTCGCGGGCCAAAAGCCATGCATGGAACTCTTGAATACAGTCGGGCCATTTATACGGAGGTATATCATCAAAAGAGAAGTATTTTGTGGATGTACCAGGATTTGAGCTGTCTGCAAGAGGAGTGATATTTTCATCAACGGGATCAGGAACGGGGTCAGGGACCGGATCTGCCATAAAATGGCTTGAGAGAGATGAGAGGGTTCATCATCTTCTGGGATGGTGTCATCCTTAGATGTATCTGAGTCAGAAGGTTCAGTGACTTGGTAAATGATCTGGGATGTCGAAGGGATCACATCTTTCGCCTGTTGGCGGAAAAATCCTTCTATGGGATTTGAAATCATCTGGATTGGGGGCTTTGTTTCTGAAGGAGATTCGGAAACCTCTTGTCCTTTCCCAATTCTTTTGCGCCGCTCTTCTTCTTCTTTCTGACGACGATCTTCTGCCTGTTTGAGTTGCTCTTCTCTAAGCCTCTTAAGCCTAAGAGAGTTAGAGGGGGGGGGAAACAGGCTTGCTTCAGATGACGCCGTCTTAGGAATCGTCTGAGGCGTTATCGTGCTTCTGTAAGGAAAGGTAGGAACAAAAAGACTGGTTTCTATCGGGCTTGGTAAAGTCTGGAGTGGTGGTGGCTCAGATGGTTGCGCGGATGCAGTTGCTGCATCAATCTGCTGCTGAAGCATCCGAATCTGGTTCCGGAGCTTGTTGATTTCTGGTGTTTGATCCTCCAAATAGTGGTGAGGAATCTTTCCTTGCTCAAGGAGCGTCAGCCGCTTTTGGAAATCTTCCATCATTCGTCTGAGCAAAGCAACATCAGTGCTTATCTGGTTCAACACCATGTTTTGTGCCAGGGCATTCTCAGTTTGCCAGTTTAGGGCGGTTTCGACTGGGTCAGTTCCAGACTGGTGGCCAGAAGGATGGATGTTATCTTTTGCAGGTATCTTGGGGGTATGGTAGTACTTGCGGTCCATGTCCGCAAAAGGCTCAGGAGGTGGAAAGGTTTGTGGCTGAGATTGGCGGATGGTCGGAAGAGGAGGGAAATCCTGTGGGTTGAACATCTGGACGGAATGTTTGGGTGGTTGAAGAACAGGTAACTGGAGAGAAGGTGGTTTCGGGAACTGGATTTTTGCTTCAGGACTGTCTGGGTGTTTTTGCACCCATTTGAGGATAGGTTTGTAGAATGGCGAGGTGATCGGCTTTGTCCTGGAAGGTAGGGTTTGAGATGATTCTTGAGGTTGGGTCTTTGGTTTGGGTTCAGCACAGGAAACCATGAACTGGAACTTTCCTCCATCTTCTCCGAGAGGTCCTATGGTAGGATCACCGTCTTGGTACCTCTGATAAAATGGATCTTTCTTTTTCCGCGGAGATTGGGGTTCTGGAAACTTTGAGCAAGAGTTACAAGGGCAAAATGGATCCCAAAAGCAGTGTCCTGTGGAGTCTTTGAATGCATGTATTGGACATCCTTGGGAATCGAAAGACTAGACATTAGGCTTCGGATCTGGTTCCTCAGGGGAAACTGGTTTTATTGGACAGGGAGTGAAACAAAGGATGGTAGGAAGTCTGGGAAAGAGGGACTCGGGTTTTTCTTTTGGAAAGGTGATCACAACTTCACCTTCTTTTTTCCTAGTAAATCAGGGTCTATTGCCTGGACTGGTGGAGGCTGATGATGAATTCTTTCATAATTCGTTACCCATGTGTCTGGCAGTAATCTCAAGAGTTTTTCTCTCGGGATTTGTTTGGGAACAAAGACGCACGAAGTCTGGTCATTGGTAACATTTATTACCAACGCATTATCTGAACTAGGGATCTGAACTAGGGAGATTCAGGTCTATAGCATGATTCTAGATTCGGTAATCCATTTGATAGTGCAGGGTTACAGCAATAGATCCGGGAGTCTGTTCGGCTCCTGTAATCTGGATCTGGATTTGGATTTTCAAGGCAGTGAGAAGATTTGGATCGCCCAGAGCCATGTTAAAGTTTGGGAAGAGGGTCACAAAGATAGTTTCTACATTCAGAGTGGTTTGGATGGTACCTATACAAGCATGTTGGTACTGGAGAAAACGGGTGTCGAGTAAGGCTACCCGAGCAACTACAGGGAGGCCTTTTCTGCCATGGAACGAGAGAGCTACACGAATGGCTCCAAAATGGAGATGAGAATATCCTTGCCGTATCTACTGGCCGGGGAATTCCGGTGGAATGGATAAAGTGATGAACTGCTCATTCATGGATGCCATGATCGGGTGTTAATCAAACTTAGATGACTGGACATACTCTTTCACAGCTTTGGGAGTATGCTTGATGAGTTCTTTGATGGTACGGATGGGGGAGAACGAGGGTGGTTTGGCAAAAGTGGCATATGAGTTCATGATTGGAAGGTGTGTTTCGGAGATCTTCGCATCCTCATGATAGGTGACCTCATAGAGGTAATCTATCTTAGAAGCAGAAGAATGCTTGAGATCTGGAGGTGGTGTGAGTGAGAGGGGAACCGAAACATGAGAGGGCTGATCGTTGGTCGAAAGGGAAGAATCTGGAGAGGTCATGATGATGGGGCTTCTTACTTCCGGCATTTGTAACAAAAATATGTTTTGATACCAGTAGGAAACTACTTCGATGGCTCTGATACCAAAAAGAAGTGGTAAGCTAGGTTTAGAACTTTTTTTGGTAATTTTCCCTATTTCTTTTCTTGAGACATATGTAAACATGTTTATTATAGTGCGGTTGCTGTCTTTTTAGTTGAAATATCCACTTTGATGTGATTTTTTAATGGTAATTTGTCCTTATGTAACAATTATTTTTTTTAATTTTAAACAAATTGCATTTAAAAACTAAAATTAATCACATTGAAAGACTTCCTAAATTTATGTTTACCAAATAGCATTTTTCGAAAGCTACATTCCAAGATATTTTTCAGTTATAATTTACCAAATAGTATTTGTAGTTCACCAAATCCCTTTAGTCTAAAGGCTTTTGCATTTCCCCGAAAACTTTCCAAAAGCATTCCCAAACTCACCCCTAATGGTGATTGCTTGTAAGGATCGCTTTGAACCGTCTACTAAGGTAGAGAGGATATGGAGAGAAAAAAGTCAACCATTGGGAGAAACAGCCAACGGAGATAGCAATTGGATGACAATGATTTCTTTAACTCATCCCTTCATCAATCCATTATAAAGATTGCTTCCTACAAAGGAATACAAAGTCAAAGTCCAGTCACAATTCATTATAGACTAATGAATTTATTGATCAAGATCAAATATTTCATGGACACAGCTAATCCACAAACCCATCTGATTGTTACATCAGACAAACATCATTGTCATGATCATAAAAAATATCTCATTTGACATCATCTTCTTTGGCTTTTTCTTGTTCTAATTCTAGAAGTAGGGTTTGTAATGGATAATGAGCCCTGTGATGGAAGCAGAAATTCATTTAATGGAGAGTTGGCCAATTAGACAGAACTCTCCACTACTCCCATGTAGTCATAGCCACGGTTCCAGTTCATGAACTGGCGCTTCCAATTCAAAATTCAGAGAAATTGGAACCTTAAGTGGTGGTTTCGATTTTGAACCGTCGGTTCCAAATTCGGTTTCAGTTTAGAACTATCGATTCGGAATCACCGATTCTGGTTCATGAACCGACAGTTCCAATTCAAAATTCGAAGGAATCGAAACCTTAAGTGGCGATTTCGATTTCGATTTTGAACCCGCGATTCCGGGCTAGTTCCGAGCTCGGTTCCTGCTCGAAACTGTCGGTTCTGCGATTTCGAACAGGCGGTTCCGGGCCCGATTCAAAATTTTAAGAAACCAGAATCATGCCCTTATGCCATGGGCCGGTTCCGGTTCCGAATTGTAGGCCTAGTCAATGGGCTAGTTTCAAGTTTGACCAAGATGGTTCCAGGCCCAAACTAGCCCGTGGCCATGACTAACTTCTTGCATGAATTAGATAATCTGAGAGCTTCAGCGTACTGTAGTTGGATTAGATAATCTGAGAGCTTCAGAGTTGGCCGATTAGACATAACTCTCCACTACTCCCATGTAGTCATGGCCACGGTTCCGATTCATGAACTGGCGCTTCTAATTCAAAATTCGGAGAAATTGGAACCTTAAGTGGCGGTTTCGATTTTGAACCGCCAGTTCCAAGTTTGGTTTCAGTTCAGAAATATTGATTCGGAATCACCGATTATGGTTCATGAATCGACAGTTTCGATTCAAAATTTGGAGGAATCAAAACCTGAAGTGGTGATTCTGATTTTGATTTTGAACCAGCGATTTCGGGCTAGTTCCGAGCTCGGTTCCTATTCGAAACCGTCGGTTCTACGGTTTCAAACAAGCGGTTCCAGGCCCGATTCAAAATTTTACGAAACTAGAATCATGCCCTTATGCCACGGGTCGGTTCTGGTTCCGAGCTGTAGGCCTAGCTAATGGGCTAGTTTCGAGTTTGACCAAAATGGCTCCGGGCCCAAACCGACCCGTGGTGTCACGCCCCAGACTTATCGGGCCATATGACATCCCCTGGATGGAACGGTAACAATCGAATGGTTGCTGCACCAAGGATACGACGATCCAGGACTCGTCGCGGACCAAATGACCAACAGAGGATAGCGACTAACGAAAGCGCATCGCACCCAACATACAATAACAGAGGGATAGAAAAGCGAGAGAGGGACAAATTTTCAAATACAAAGGACTTCCATTAAACTACCAAAGGTCACATACTACAACTTTTAAACAACCACAACAGTACAACATACAATAACAGAACGTACCCACGGCGACTACAAAAGCAGGACTACTAGCATCTACTAAAGTCAAGCTCCCTTTAAAAGGGATCACATAGGGGAACTAAAGCTCTAGGTATCCTCTACATCGCTCCTATAGGCAGGTGGGATCTCCTCGGGAAGCGGGCCAATGGATCTATCTCCATATCAACCTCCATCTGGTTCTCGTCAGGGTGGTCAGCATAATATACGTGGGGACCCTCTTCCCAAAAACTATCCTCGGATTCAGGTTCTAGTCCACTCGAAGGGTCTACCAACGCACCATTCGGAGGGGCAGCACTGGGATCCTGGGCACGGAGGACCTCGGGTGAAATGTTGAAGCTAGGAAGGGCCTCAGATAGGTCTTCCCCCACCCTCAGTCTCCATGCCTGATATTGGTATCTCTCCCAAATGACAACAGCCACATCCACCCAGAGAGTGGTTACCTGCCAGACGTAAATACTGCCATTGTCTGCTAAGTACTTGGTCGTATCAATCTGCGACTCCATGGGTATCCCAAAAACTATTCGCGATCCACTCATACTCAAGGTCGGGGGTCTAAATGGGCGATCAGCCTAAAGCGTAAATCTTAGACCCAGTAAGCAAACATCTAAGCTCAAATTAGAAAGGAGCATACAACAGAGCTAGACTCGTCAGGCGATATACTTAACTATAACACAATGATCACGCAAATCATGCAAGAATGTCAACCATCACGCAAGCATCATGATATAATGTCAGGCAAATATAACAGGCTCTAGATATTCCACGCGTGACGTCAATTCAACAAATACAGATGCAACATGTTCGAATATTTAATGGAGATCTGCCGGTGGCTCAATAGCACTCCCGGACTTTCCAGGAGATCTAGTGGCTCGGCCTCCACTAATCCCGGTCTCGTATTTTACGCGCCTCAAGCCCGTGCCCCGAACCTGGTAACTATGTCATTAGACACCCTCAGGCCGACGCCCTTATCGCTCCAGCTATCCCATACCGAGCACGTAACAGGCGCTGGTACCGCTACCGTAACTCAATAGCTTGACGACCGGTACCCCTTATACTCCCTATTCTCGGAGGCCCCTAGACGCATTCGGGCCCACCTGCGAGATTTCTACGCACTCCGCCAAACGCACATTTCTCCCATAGTATCATGCAATGTCTCAATATCACAGACAGACGATTCACAGTTGTACCCTGTTCACAATGTATCATCTCACATTGCATTCACAAAATGCAGGATACCAAATGTACGACTATGCATGCACGCATCCCAAAGCCCACAAAATACCCCATGCAAGTTAGCTTTATTAACATGCGGTCTCATCATGCATGTGTCCACAGACACACATCTCAAGCCAATTAAATTGAATTTATCAATCATGCATGGCACGCCTCAATTTACACACTTTCAAGACTCAGATTCTATTATATAAATCGTCAGGACTCAAGGCGACGCGAAGGCAACCATTAATTGTATCCGGTGGTTGGGACCCATTTTGAACAGGGTACAACTTTCTCGGTCTTTCTGTTTATATTTATACATGCATTATACTATGGGATAAATTTGTTCGTTTGGCGGAGTGGCGTAGACTCTCTGCAGGTTGGCCCTAATGTGCGGTCTAGGGGTCCTCCGATAATAGGGGATACATAGGAGGGTACCGGTCGTCAAGCTATTGAGTTACGTATCCCCCCGGCCCCAAAAACCCGGGCCCCCCCCCCTAAACCGCCCCCCCCCGCCCCCGCCGGGCACCCCCAAAAAAAAAAAAAAAAAAAAAAAAAAAAACAGCCCCGGGGGCTGTACCAGCGCCTGTTACGTTCTCGGTATGGGATATCTGGAGCGATAATGGCGTCGGGCCTGAGGGTGTCTAATGACATAGTTACGTCAGGG
>JAGVVM010011204.1:0-16270 GCA_019149425.1 Psidium friedrichsthalianum
CTTTTTTCGTCCAATTTTTTTTAAGTTTAAGGTTTTTTTTAATATCTTGCGTGTGTCTTAACAAAAATTCCAAGTGTACTTTTTTTTTTTTTTAAAAATTTCACCGTCATACTAAAAATGTAATATAATCAGTGGTCACAATAATTAATTGCTAAAATTTCTCTACATTTTGGCACTTAAATGATCCAAAGAAGAGAAACTTTTGGCCACTGTCTAGTGATCCTTCTAGGGAGCGTGCACTTTTTTTTTTTAAATTCGAACTCACATCGATCGCTTATAGAGTTGAGGTTAGGAGGTGAATACCAAACATTTTTCATGAACCAGTATGTCCGATAAAGTGCATATATTCCAAACTGGCAAGAATAAAGTAAGATTAATCATAATAGACAAAAGCTGAAAAGATTAGGCATGGACTCAACGACACTGTAAGAGTTTTTAACTTTTGACGGTAATAACGTAGTTACTGCACAACCTAATATAGGTCCGTGGGTGGGTGTGATGTGGGATCGAGGATATGATCTTCATTAAGCCAACATCCTGGTTATCCAGTGGGAAAGCCACGGTTTCTTCCGGACTGAAATTCTGCGGAATCCTGATCTTGAGAATATCCATCAGCCTCTGGATAATTATGCCATTGTGCTCCTCGTAATGCTTGGAGGTGTGAAATTCTGGCGGCATGACTAGGCAAACCATGAGCCATAAAATCTGTCTTAATCTCTCTATGCTCTTCGCATAGACTCCGATAATTCTCTATGAATCTCTTCGACGCTCGCATTCCACAGATCCTTACATTTAGGCAAATGATAAGGACAATCGATTTTTAAAAGTGTAGACCTTGCCGATCCAATGTTTCGTTCCCGTGTTTAAGGCAATCATCGAGAGGTTTCCGTCATCTTTGAGAAATTTGTCCAGGGAAGGACTGGTTGCTGACAAGTATTTCAGGTGGCAGATCTCCTCGAAGGTTTGGTGGGATCTGAGGTTGTACCGCCACAGCTTGGGTCAATAATAGGCTAAGAATAAGGTGTGAGCATTTAGAAGGATGAACCATCTCTAGGTCTACAAAGAAAATATGACGATGACGCTTTCTCTCTACCTTTGGATATTTCTTAGTATTCGCACAGTGGAATATCTTTGAAAACCATTACTGCTCTCTAAACATAATCTGAGAAGAGTAACTAATTAACTTTAAAAATTCAATTCGTTCCTAGAGTAATACAATGAAGGGGGCGAGGCGCATTTTCCACGGAAAATGATGACCGGATAGGAATGGAATTCGACTTTTTTAACTTCGATATTTTTGATGGGCCCGAGTATGTTTTTTGAATGCAGAGTGACAGTTGTAATTTCGGCTGAGGTGGGGGGCGGCGAACATAGATCTTTTAAATACTCTTTTCCCATCAATTTTTTCTCGAGGCTAAATTTCCGTGTCGGATATTTAGGTCACCAGCATCAATATCCATTTGACCGAATTTGGATCACTCTCTTGTACAACATTCTTCCTTAGTTTGCTGCCGTTGGCTGAACTATGTAGTGTGCACTACAATTTTGTGATCGCTTATGGCAATGACCATTGCATCATTTAGCATGGAAAGGCAGCGACGAAGTCGTGGCCGGTGGCCGGTTGTACTCGCAGATTCAAATGCCTGTAAATTCCTTTTGTCGTCCTAGGCTCTTTTCAATTTTCGGTTCACTTTGAATGACGGAAAGTTTAGATTTTACATTTAGTAAACGCCCAGAAACCTTCCAATGTTAGGACTCCAAAAAGTAATTGTATCTGTTAAAGACTAACAATCTTACGCTCTAGTCGGTACAGTTAAGCTCGCCCGCTTGAAATGTCGAGCAGGAAAGAAGGATCCCTCGCGTAAAAAATTGAGAAATTACACCAAAAATTATACATTAACTGTAATTGTGGGCTAATACTGGATCGGCCGAGAAACCTATTTTTTTTTTGTCCAATTCAGTCACTAAATCTTCTGTATTTGTACTAATTCACTCTGTCCATTCCAATTTTTGACGCGAGAATGCCACTCACAAGGGTGGGCAACTAGCGCGGGACCGGGGTTATTTCTAATAATATTGATAATAGATTTTGTCAAATTGTTTTATTTTCTTTTTCCTTGGTTCTTTTTTTATTTTCTTTTTTCTTTTGTCTTACCTCCTCCCAGCCGATCGCCGGACCCGGACAGAACGCAGCCCAAAAAGAAACGGGGAACGGAGAGAGGGCAGAGAACTCGACGCGCGCCACTTGGCCAGGCAAAGCCAACCTCACCATTTGCGTTCGTTTCACGTCAACCCACATGGTGCCAGGGCGAGAGTAAGCGGCTTAACCTCACTGTCCTGCTGGGGGGAGGTCGTGGGGAGCGCTCGCGAGATTTGGGGGCGAGTGGTGGCCGCGGCCAAGCTTCTGTGTGGCCCTTCTTGGCCCTGGCGATGAACTTGGGGGGCCCACGGGTTGGATGTGGGGAGAGGAATGCAAACAAAAGATAAAGAGAATAAAAGAAAGGAAGAACAAAAAAAAAAAGATAGGAGAAAAAAATAAACATTCAAAACAAAATCGACAGATATTATTAAAAATTACTTTCGGCAGCCTGAATTAGCATAAATGTTGTAAAGGGGTTTTACTTGACTTGACACAAATACCAAAAATTGTATGACTTAGATGTGCCAAAAAAAATTGAAAATTAAAATTTCGAGCAATTACGATAGTTTTTGTAATATTTTTTAATAATTATTCCCCCGAAAGAAACAATCATTGGTTGAGGGGGGACGGCTCGTATTAATTTCATGTCAAGTGTTACTCTAATTTGTACCTACACAAGGAAAAACATGTGGCGGGCTTATGAGTACGAATGTCCACTGTCACGTCGGCAGGGACCGAACGGGGTTTTTTAGGTGGGAGATTGAGTCCACGTGTCCCAGCTAACTGAAGGGGGGAGCCTTTCTTAAAATGCGGTGGAGAGTGCTGTTAGGGGGGTGATGCTGAATTTGTGGACTTTAAAGCCGGGGCTGATTCTGAAAGCAGTAGCTTGGTCACCAAAACTTGGGGCAACGATTGACCCTCATTTTTTTTCACCCATGCAAAAAGACTAATTGCTCCTTTTCTCTGCTTTTCCTATTTTTCTGTCGACGGTTCCAGGCCACGAATTGAGAAAGTGACAGGATAAAAACAAATCATAAGGATTAGTACGGCTAGAAAATTTCAAATCGGTACAATGTTATAATAATTTATCCCAAATTATTTTTTTGGTGACCATCAAAATTTCTTAATGGCATGTCCTTTGTAAATTTACTCCAAACTGGTACACTTGGTAGATGGATTCATGCTCCATTAATTTCCGTTAAATTTTATCATCCATTGTCTAAGTTGATGACACGTGGCAATTGCCGGAATTTATATTTTATAGTCTGGTTTTTAACTCTTTTTACCCTCTATTTGTCAAATATATATATATATATATCATTTAGTGATTTTTCGGTTTATCGATCGAATTTAACGAAACTAACTGGAGGGTTAAATTATCGCACGTGTATCGATTTGAGATTTCTGGTTGATCAAAATATTAATTTGAGGGTGTGAAATTTATTAAAGATGTCACTAGTTTGGAGTTTTTTGGTATGTTAAAAAAATAGTTTAGGTACGTTCATAACTGCGGTATACCAGTTTAAAGGGTTGTTTTATGATAAAAAAAAAAGAAATCTGGGATAAATGCATCCAGTATATCAATTTTGTAGTTTTTTCGTGTGGTATTAACCTCGATGAAAAAAAAAGACGATCATGATAGTTTCACATTTTTGAAGATTTTAAAAAAAAAAGGTCAAAATACATGGACTTAAGTTATTTGAGAAGAACAAAAAAAAAAAATTGAAACTAAAAGACACTCTAAAACTATCTTCGGCTCGCTAAATTTGTCTCCAAGATTTACAGGCCGTGGGAGAGAAAATATTGGTCGGCCGTGACCAATGCATCCCGGCCCGCCTGTCCTCTCCTAAATGGGGACAAAGGAGAGAAATAGACCCAGAGAGACTGAGGAGAGAGGCAGCGAGACATGGGTACAGGGGTGCAGAGGACACATGTCTTCTCATGATTGGTCGGGGTGCGTTGATCTCGATCCCCTCAATATTTTTTCGCCACGGGACCAGACAAAAACTCTCATGAATGAGCGGAAAATGTGGTCGCGATAATTTCTTGTCCCCCCCCCCCCCCCCCCGTTTTTCCCACTTGCTCTTCACTTCCTGCTATCACCTTCTCTGGTTTTCCGCTCTTCCACCCGTTTCCCATCATTGCACTTTCCTCGCAGCAACTCCAGGAAAATGTGTGGAGCTCGTGTGATCTTCTGTCTCCTTTTGTCCACTCTTTGTTTCTTTTTCCTTTTTTTTTTACTTTCCTTTCCCTCTTCTTTCTCCAACTAATCGCCGGGGCCGAGTGAGCTCCCGCTTGAATCGACACGGTTACAAAAAAATTTAGGATTGAATCGGTAAAGGATAAGTTTATGATTGAATTGGCACGATTGTAATAAATTTAGTAATATTTTTTGGGTAATCTTCCCCTCGCCAAAGGGCAGACATCCAGGAATAATCCACGTTTGAGGAAGCCCTCGGAGCCGGACCGACGAGAAGTCTTCTCATAATTTGTGGATCGCATGAATCGGCATCGATTCTGTCGTGCTTTTTCGCGTGAATTCCATTACGGAATTCGCAAAAGTCATCTATCCGTGTTAACTTGATCGAAGAAAGGGTACAATTTTTGGCTGGGAACTTGGGTGTGATTCCTTTTGCCTCTACTTTAACGAGGTTGCTTATCTTACCAGAAAGAACTTGGAATTAGAAGAGCAGGTTCTCCGGAAGAACAAAGCAGAGAAAAGAAACATGGGAAAAGACAAGGCCTGAAGGTGGTCCTGGAGCGACCTGAGAAGCAGGGACGAGCCTGGCGCTGGCCGAACGGCGAAATGCAAGCCGACGTGCTTTACTCCTTTTGGTCGTTTGTCGCTGTTGCATGACTTGTTCCATCTTTGGCATTGAAGGGCGTCCGGGAGTAATTTTCCCGTCAGACGCATTATTGCCGGGGCTATTCGAAAAGATCTTAGTCGTCAAAAAGTGCAATGGTTAACCCAATTTTCCACCATGCAAAAAGACGAAATTGCTACTTTCCTTCGCCTTTTGCTATTTTACTGTCGATGTCTAGGCCAAAATTGAAAAATAAAATACGAAAATTACAAGAGTTAATGTCACGAAAAAATCCCAAACTAATATACACGCGATAAATTTACTTCAAATTATTTTTTTTTATCATAAAAAAATCCTTAATTGATACACATTTGATAAATTTACCATAAACTAATGCACTTTAGTTTTCGTTAAATTTTATCGTTAAATTCCCGAGTTAGATGACACGTGACAATTGCCGAATGCACATGTTTTGGGATTTTACCCTCTATTAATTTGGGATTTTCGTAATATTAATTTAATTTAACGAAAACCAACGGAGGGTAAATTTATCACTTGTGTGTCGATTTAGAGTTTCTGATGATCAAAATAATTAGCTTAGGATAAATTTATCACAGATGCATCAGTTTGGAGTTTTTTGGTGGTCGGAAAAATAGTTTAGAGTAAATTTTATTACAGATATACTGGTTTGAGATTTTTTTATGGTAAAAAAAATAGTTTGGGATAAATTCGTCATGGATGTATCAGTTTTGGGTTTTTTGTGATATTAGCTCGATAAAAATACAACCGCGATAATTTCACATATTTAATGCTAAAAAAATCAAAATACATGCACCTTAATATTTGAGAAGAACAAAAAAATTTCGAAACTAAAAGACGCTCTAAAACTATCTTCAGCTTTTGCTAAATCTCTCTCCGAGATTCGTGGGCCGTGGGACCGGACAAAAACTGGCATGAATGAACGGAAAATGTGGCCGCGATGATTTCTTATCTCCCGTTTTTCTACTGCTTGTCACTTCCTGCTGTCGCCCTGTACCGTGCATTTACATGAATTACTGTGAATTATATCCTAAATCGAATCAGAATAATCACAATAAATAAAAAAGAACGACACGCAAATTTACCTAAGTTCACCTCAGAATGGATTCACGTCCTGTAAAAGGGATTCTACTATAATATTTAGGTTTATCAATCACAGCCACTCCTTACAATGATCTCTCGTACAAGTACAATATATATGGCTTATAATGGGCCTAAAACTTTAATTTGTCCAAAAACCTTTGATCCTATAACGAACGGGTCAACTTAAACACAAATCCAAACCCGATATTGTTTCGAAGGCCCGGCTCGCTCATCGGCGAGTAGGGCAGTTGTCTACTTATCGGGGAGCGGGATTCCCTCCCGCTAACCAGACAGCGTGACCCCCGACATTCCGTGCATAGGGATCACTTGCCGTCGGCCCATATTTCGATTTTTCCTAAGCTCACGTGGGCGTGCCTGCCCTGTGCGAAAAAAATAAGGGTTTTCGAAGTATTCGCCGACTCCAACAATTCCATCATGGAATTCGCCAAAATCATCGATCCGTGTTAACTTGATCGAAAAAGGTACGTTTTTAGCAGGGAACTTGGGTGGGATTCCTTTTACCTCTACTTTACTGAGGTTGCTTATCTTAGAAGGAAGGGGCAAAGTTCATAACAAAGAGAATTTGGCATTAAAGGAGCAGTTCTCCAGGAGAACAAAGAAAAGAGAAGAAAGATGGAACAGAGACGAGGCCTGAAGATGGTCCTGGAGCGACTTAAGAAGAAGGGACGAGCCTGACGTTGGCCGGACGAGGAATGCAGAACCCGATGTACTCCCTGGTTGTTGCCCGCCACACGGAGCGATTACGTACGGCTTTCCATTTGACTCGGTGACAAAAATGAGTGGGGTTCTGGGAGATGCCTTTTTACGACTTGGCTGGCATCGTCTGCATCGGAGGACATCCGAGAGTTGTTTTCCTGTCAGACACACTATTGCTTGGGTCCGGTCCCCGTCGGCCAGGCGAGCTGAGGGGGCCCTTCGAATCCCAAAGTCCTTTGGGTGAAAATTCGTGGTATTTTTCGAAAGGAAATATACCGATTAGAAATCTTAAAATTTATTATGAAGATGTAATTGAGTTTTAAAATTTATAAAAAAAAAATCGGATCCTAAAACTTGGTAAATTAATTAAATTAAGTTCTTCCTTTAACACCGTCAATTTTATTAATGAAAAATACCGACGAAGCATTTTGAAATTAATTTTTTTTATCCCACGTGGAATTTATTTTATTTTTTATTCAGAATTTATTTATTTTACATTTGAATGTAGTAAGAAAATATGTAGTTTTATTATTTTTTTTTTTTAAAAAAAAAAGAGGGAGGGAGGGGCGAAGGGCGAGCCTGCAAGTAGGTGCTGCCCATTGCTTGAGGGACCAGCGACCTCCATCAGGCAAGGGCAAGGGTGGTCGGCCCCAGGCGTGGGCTGGCAACCACAGTCCTCGTCGTCATCTTCGTCTTCTTCAAACAACTTGATCGCCTTCCCTAGTCAAGCTCATTCCCATCGTCCTCTCCTTTTGTCCCTTCGACAAAATCCAAAACAAAAATGGAACTCCAACTCCTTATCCTGGACGCCTCGACCTCAACCCCTAAAGCTAGACCGATGCCACTGCTCCATGTTCCTCCTTTGACGTCCTCGCCGCTATGGCCGTCCTCGGCCTCTGCCTCCCTTCGATGCAATCCTAGATTTGGGCGCCCGAGCCCAGAATCGCTAGCCCCTCCAGCGATGGCGGCGGCGGCGGCGCCTTAGGCTCTACCAATCTTCTTCTTCTTCTTCTTCTTCTTTTCCAATTTTTTTCTAAATAAAATGATAAATTTTCTTTTTTACTTTTAATATGTTTTAAAAATATGAATAAATAGTAATCATTAATGTCACGTGGAATAGAGAAATTAATTTAAAATGCCACGTCAGTATTTTTCATTAATGAAATTAACGGTGTTAACGACATGACTTGATTTTATCAATTTGACAAGTTTTAGGACTCGATCGTACTTTTTTGCATGTTTGAGGGCTCAAATTATACTTTCGTGATAAGTTTTAGGACTTCTAGTAAATCTATTCATTTTCGATAAGTAAGTCCGCATCGCATTATGGAAACCATCGAATTTGCGGGGAAAAAGCGTGCCACGGACCTCATTACAGCAAATGGACCATCAACACACCATTACTTAATCGAGTCACCAGCGGGGACTACTCCACCACATCAAGTGTCAAGGAGTATTCAACTTCCACTTCCAGCAAAGACTAAGAGTCTCCTATCCGAGCCAAACGCAGATGAGATCCCAGGGACACGACATCAAAAATGCCTTTCAACTTTTCGTACGCCGCTCAATCTTGTGCTAAAACTTTCGCCAAGTGTCAAATCAAAAACAAAATGATTGCTTAAGTTCCTCTCGAGCGACAGATTCTGATCAAAAGTCTTCGTTGCTTTTTTCATAAAAAGTGTATTCATACGTGGTTTTTTTTTTTTTTTTAAAAACAAAAACAAGTCCAACTTAGGCCATGAGGTAGCTGGCCTTGACCTCAGCGACGCCGCACCGAGTTGTTCTCCAAACAAGACAGATAGCTATCCGCTGTAATCTTTCCCTTGACTTCGACATTCACTCTCTTTCAACGTTCGACGTTGCCGACATCACGAGCATACAAGGAATCTCGCAATAGGGAAAAGGCGAGGTGATTTATTTTCTGTTTGTCGAGATGCATCGTTGAGCCGTTGGTTATTTCATTTGGTGTGATTGCTGGGACCTCATGTGAAGTTGTCATCGTTTCTGCATTATGGTCCAGAAAACTATTTGTTGTTGCTGTTGTTTTTTTCTCCTCCTTGTCTTGGCCGCAGCCCCGGCATGGGTGACACCACTGCACTCATCACTTTTCCAATAAAATGGTAACAAGTGTGTGGTTGGCTGAATGCCTTTTTAACACTATCAAGGACATGCCAGAGAGCAAGAGCGCACAGTTGAAACGTTTAGTGAATGAGCAAGCAGGAATAAGTGTGTCTAGAAATCAGTGCAAAAGAGTCGAGCACAAGGTGATGAGTACACTAATGAGCATGTGCAATGAAGATATGCTTAGATATGGGATTATGTTCGGTATGTAGGGTTCATAATCCACCCAATAAAATTTATGTAGAGGTTATAGAGAGGCCACTTCTTGACCCTCAGACTAAGTTTGATAGGATATATTTCTACTCTGATGCATCTCAAAAGGGCTTCTTGGCTGGCTATAGAATAGTTACATGGTTGGATGGATGTTTTATGAAGAGTTCACGCAAATGAGAGTTATTGGCTACCATATAAGAGATAGAAATAATCAAATGTTTTAACAGCCTATGGAGAACAAGAACACTTGGTCTTGATTTCTTAAAAATGAAATGGCTGATATTGAGATAACTAATGAGATAGGTTGGACAGTCATGAGCGATCATCAAAAGGTAATCACATTGTCAACTATTGTCTTTTTAATATGTATATATAATGTTGCTTACAAATGTTTATTGATGCCATATGTTGGATTATTGTAGGTACTTGTTCATACATTAGCTAAGTTGATGTCATGTAATGAGCATAGAATGTGTACGAGTCACATACATTCAAACTAGGTGAAAAAGTATAAATGGGATAAACTGCAGGAGTAATTTTGGGCTCATTGGAAAGAGCACCAAGATGGTAAATTTCATAATTGGGGCTACATGCCTTGACGAGGGAAGGTTTTGACGCACTCTTTTCATACTAAAGCTAAACACTAGTGTAGCTTCTTCTTCAGTAAAGAATTCAAGTGTAATATCATTGATAACAACCTTTGTGAAGCATTCAATGGCAAAATCATAAAGGCCAGGTACAAATCAATTATCAACATGCCCGAAAACACGTGTTATGATAATGATTAGGCCATAAAGACAGAGATATGAGGCCGCAAAGCGGACTCGACAGTGTTGTTCTAGATTGCCAAGAGATTGGATGACAACATCGCTGCTAGTGTGTTCTGCCATCCCCTTTTGAATGTTAATCATGGATATGAAATCGTCTAATTTTATTTTCCATATGAGATGAGACATTGTTCATGTCGAGCCTAGCAAGTAACTTAAACACTTTGCACATGTCATTTGTGCCATCTAGCTCGACCAATTAAATCCTAAGGAATACCTTGAAGATGGGTACAAGAGAAGCAAATAGCTTGCTTAATACCAGTTCATAATACAGCCTCTTAGAAGTAGCAAATTCTAGAAGCCAATGGATCATGAAGCTCCTGCCCCTTTATAATTAAAGAAGCCAGTGGGCATGTCAAAAAGGAAAAGGAGAATGCCGAACTTTGAGCGCCGCCCAAGTAAGGAATGAGCAGGGTCGGGGGGGAAATTAATTGCTCACTCTCATACAGAAGGGCACGATAAGACTAGGTGTCATGGCAGAAGCAACAACCACAAGGACAACCAGAGGCAATGGTGTAGGGACAAATCTAGGACGAGCTACGGGGCCAAACGCAGTGCTATCTATTGAGCCAACGCAGCCTATGTTGCACAGATGAGGAGAAAATGTCAAGTAAGTTGCACAATTTCTACTAGTGTTATATGTCCATTGTATTACCAAAGTTGAAGTCCTTATATTATTCTCAAGTTAGAAGAAGACCACTTGAAGACGTTTTTGAAAGTTTTGCATCACAACAAACAGAAAGGGGCTGTTCACCTTCGTCTTGGCTTTGTTGGTATAGATAAGAGCCGCTCGTCCTGCTCCTGCTCTACATTGCAAGATTCAGCTTTAAGGAAAGCTTTCTACTTCAGGAACAAGGATTTCTGAAGTAGGGTTTGAAGAAGTTTGGGGAAATGGCTTGATTTATCTGAATTAGGGTTTATATTTAGGGCAAAACACACGAATGACTTGGTATAGGGCTACTAAAAGCAGGCCAACGAGCCACATCGATCGAGCAAATTGATAAAATATTAACTCGATGGATGTCTAGTGTTTTAAATCAGAGTCGACACCCAAGTGATTGTTTTTTCCGTTTTTGCAAAAAGTAATACTTAATGATCCAGCGAAAGTTTTGACTCTCAAATAAGCAAATTTTGAAAGTTACGGCACTTCTAGTATTATTTTCAATATCCTTTTGTTGACAGCAAACAACACCAACTGGTCTCTTATCAATGCGGAGAGAAGCCTTCCCATGGACAGCATCAAAGAAAACATTCTGGAACTTATGGAAACCAAAACCTTAACAAATTTCTCTTTAAAGCCGAAATTTTACAAAGCAGCTACCCATCTTTCAAAGATCGATATGGCAGACAGAATGAATTGTAATTTAGAAAGCATGTCGAAATAAGCATGAATCTCCTATTTCTCACCATATGACACATTTGATAGCACTATTCCCAGTCTAACGACAAACGCTCATTTTGCTAGAGAGAGAAGGCCAGCACAGTCATGTCAACAGGTGTCGACAACTGGGGAAAGGATGGTTCACCAAACAAAAGAATATCGTGTTAAAACTCATGGCACTTTCTCACTAATTGATACGCTTATGAAATTTACTACGGTCGGGAGTAGACATTGAGGACAAACTCATCTGCTTTCCCTTGAGCGGTTTTTGCCAATAAAATAACTGTGCTTAATGGTTACATTAACACAATCGTAAGCAGGAACACAGAGAGTAGTGGTTTGTAGCAACAAATTGAATCTCCTATTCTTTTAATTACAGAAAAGTATAACAATAAAAAAACTAAGACAAAATAGGAGGGATGGAGACCAAACATTTAATCTCAATAGGGCCACAAATCTCCCCAGAGAGATCTCCTAGCTTGATGGTGCAAATTGGGATTCTTACTCTTTGTGACCACCAAGCGCTCAAACGCACCTTCCGAACCATCGCGCTTGGTCGACCGGCACACATCCATCTCAACCTGCCTGCCTCTATGAACAGGAGTTAAGATAATCCTGCCCCA
Organism: Psidium friedrichsthalianum; assembly: GCA_019149425.1. NCBI lineage: Eukaryota > Viridiplantae > Streptophyta > Magnoliopsida > Myrtales > Myrtaceae > Psidium > Psidium friedrichsthalianum. The sequence continues at coordinate 11,949 of JAGVVM010011204.1, forward strand.
ACCACCCCCGAGATCAGCACGAACACAGAGAGAAGCATCTTGTAGCAAAAAAATTGAATCTCCTATATGCCTTTAATTACAGACAAGTATAACAATAAAAAACGAAGACAAAATAGGAGGGGTGGAGACCAAACCTTTAATCTCAAAAGGGCCACAAATCTCCCCAGAGAGATCTCCTAGCTTGATGGTGCAAATTGGATTCTTGCTCTTTGTGACCACCAAGCGCTCAAATGCACCTTCTGAGCCATCGCGTTGGGTCGACCGGCACACATTGATTGCAACCTGCCTGCCTCTACGAACAGGACTAAAGATAATCCTACCCCAACCACCCCCGAGATCAGCATGTATAGACTCCTCTCTGTCGCCTTCCTCATCAATATCGTCATCAACTGCGTCTGACTCTACGACATCAGAATCATATGAAACGGGATCTATCTCTTCATGTGGAGTCTCAACTGATTGGATCTTCATGTATTCCTCTGATTGAATGGAGGAAAAATTGAATGCTAATAAGACATCTCAATAATACAAGTTCATATATAAAATGGAAATTCTTGATGCGCACAATTGTGAAATGAGAAAGAGCAACATTGAGTTTCAGATGCCAATTATGGAGTGAAACAAACTGAGTACAAATTATCCAAGTGCAAATGTCCATACCAAGATCAATTTCAAGATCCTCAGGATTTCTCTTAGCATGCAGCTCCTTCAAGGTTTCAAATTTCATGTCATCCAGTGGCCAAGCTCCTCTGTGAAGTCAATCAGGTATAGGGGTTAAGTCAACCATCTCTGAAAGAACATGAAAATCGCCTCGAGCATTTCTTTATACAAATCCCAATAAAGGACATCTCAAAAAAAAAAAAAATCATGACAACTGTCAAAGTGATGTGAGAAAGAGAGGATGTTAACATCATCCTGTCATTTGAATCAAACCACACATCAACCAACCATAGGATTTAAAAACTCTTCCTCATCTTATACTTTAAGGTAGAGTCTAGGAATTCCATCTTTCGCCATTTTAAAAATCAGTTTAACCAAAACAGATATTCTGAAGATATATCATATATGAAGCAAAATTTGAGGAAAACAAAATTCCACACATTTACCTAGGTCGTTGTCCCCGCCTGAAAGCAACATAGCAAAATTTCTCATCTTCAAAACCTCGTAAAGGCTCACCCTTTGAGCGCTACAAAAGAGAGATATTTATTAGGAACGACGAGTTCTAATCAAACATTAGCCCTCGTGTTGAAGCATGCATTCAAACTGCTTCCAAGATAAATGGTATATGTCATCTCTGATGGTGAATCAAGACAACAGCTGAAGGAAAGTAAATTTGGAAATTAATACTCATGCTGGCCAGATTATCATTGCATTCTGCACTCCAAGATTCAATAAAAACCCCTAGAGAAACTGCCATGTGAGAGTTGCAATGGCATTCAGGATGGGACATAATGCAAATAAATCATTCCAGTACCATTATCCTGGTAATTTACCCATCTCTTTCTTTAGACAAGAGCGTGTGGAAGAGAACATATCAGCGCTAATCAGTTAAATGACATCCTGAAATGACATGGGAGTAGCGTAGATACAACTCAAAATTTATGTCGAATCAAGTCTAGATTAGTGTAATGGAAAACAACTTTATCAAATAATCCACTGCTAGCAGAAAATAAAAATTCCCTCACATAATTGCAGAATTTGATAACGACTAGCTTATAATTATTCTTCCAATGTAGAATGTCACCACAAGAATAACCCCCAATGCACTGGAAACATCATGAGTACATTTGCAAGATGAAACATCTACAACAATGTATCATCAATAAAAAATTTCCCCAGTACCAGAGATGAAGCATTGACTCTTGAGCCAACTATCTTTAATGTAATATACATCTCTATCAGCAACAGAAGCTATCATCACACTCCCAAAGTTTACTTATACTTTTGATCCTCTACAATGTATTATATGATGGGATGCCTAGCCTGGATATGCTACCATAAACATTTATAAATTATCTTGAAAATGTCAAAATCAAGATAAAAGTTGTGAATCAAAAGCTTAACTCCATAAAACGCGAATAGTTATTCCAATAGAAATTAAATCGTAGGCAGACACATATGATGAGCAAAATCATAGCAAAATACAGTAACCTAAGTAATATGAAATGATATCTTGACTAATGAGGAGCACTAAAACCCCAAAATAATTAACATAGATACTGGCTCACAGTCCTGCATATATCCCCATTAAACATAATTGCGTCGATGAACAAACCATACTGAAGAGGATGATGGTAATACATGATGTTTATCATACATTAAAGAATTAAGGCAGCACAACCTAGCAAATTAACTAACCTTGTAAGCCCGCTGGGAAGATGTCCTCTCCAAGCGCTGAACAAAATGGCAATACTTCCCTGTATTCTCTAATGGACAACGCCCATCATGAGGACACTACAATAACAGCCCCATCAAAGAGAGAAACAAGATGAAGAAGAACTGGGGCAACAAAGCAACCCAGAAATCAACACAAACCAAGAGAGAGGTAAAGATAATAGAATCTGATTTGGACTTACAGGAGCAACTATAAATGCCCCGCTTTTGAGATCCACCAGATCCTTACAATCTTGATTTAGTTTTGCAGCTTTGCGCAATTTCTAGGAAGTCATGAATATGCTATTACAACATGAGCAGAGCAAACAAAACATCACAAATGGGCAATCAAGCATACATTTTATTTTAATGAATTCACAGTTAACTTCTAAACAACATGGAAGGAAGCTTACCCTATTTTCCATCCATAATATGGTGAGATCTCATCTGTGCTATGATCTTAGATCCATGAGGTGTCCCCGGTTCAACTAACACCTGAAGATTTATTCTCATTTAAAATGCTAACAGTGGATACACTATAGCCAAAGAGTGGAAAAGTCCAACTGTCAAAGTAGTAAGAATTTGTTATTCATTTAGCGGAGACTCCCAACCATGAAGTTTTCAACATACCAGAACATCCTCTGTGAGATCCCACAGCTGACGAACTGTTGTAATTCGATCTGTGAATGAGGGTATCTCTCCTAGCACATATGACTTCAGAAAGAAAAATAATAGAATTAATCAGCACTAAGGGACTCAAAACTTTCAAATATTCCAAAGGACATGCTTCAGTAGACACACCGACAGTAAATGCAGAGAACAGTTTGCCCATATTCAGATCAAATGAACAGTAAGAATCTATTGTCCAATTGCAGGTAACAACGCAAGGAGAGAATAACGTACAGCAATCACAAGGTCATGTTTCCTCTCAGACTTGCTGATGTTCTTAGAAAGTGACTGAATGCTATCATAGCTATGAACAAGTGGCAAGTTCTTCATACCTAAACAATTAACACATTAGCCAGAATCACTCTGCATGAAATTTGATCAGGTAGTGATGAATTTTGATGAACAGAGGATACCAATGCAACCAACAACAGGTGACAATGTCATCACCTAGTCTCATATCATGCAGAAACCTGACAATGGTCAGAGGAATAAACCGCCTTCTTTTACAGAGCACACTATTCATATGACGCTGATCGAAGCAGTAAAAGTGTTAATTTGACTAGAGTCACTCACTTAAGTCTGTTAAACTCTGCTAGATCCCAATTTACAAAGTAAACCAATTTTTTTTAATAAAAAAATATGGCAAAACCAAATGAGAACACTAATTACATGTATGAGGCCTCAGTTCCCCGACCGCACGCGCATTGATTGAGACGGCTCTACCAAAATAACTTTCTCAACAGAATGGCCAGAACTTCACGGAGTGGCCGAATAGTTAATCTAGTAGACCTATACTTTGCATCAAAAAGGTGGGTGACAGACTATTTCACACCATTTTGATTACCAGAAAGCTGATCCCGTGGTGTCCTCGCCACCAAATCCAACACCAGCTGGAGAGAAATCAGGTAACCTTCTGCGTTATCTGAAAAGAAGACATTCAAAAGTTCTACATTACTGCACGAGCATCCTAAACCTTCCACTTCAATTCCAAGATTATTCTTGGTGCTGGTTAGAAGCACAGGGAAAACCGCAAATACAACACGGTTACGTATAGTTTAATCACGCACAGCAACACTCATTTTTCGCAAAAAGCTTAATAAAAATTGCTCCTTTTTCAAAGGCTTTTCTATTGGGTCCTGGAATGAAGTTTTTACATCGTTACTGCTCTTGTGACCAAGTAATCCCCAATTTTCTATTGTGGCAAATTTCTTATTCTCCCCATAACTATCCAAGGTTGAATTTGATGAACATGGGGATCCATGGAAGAACGCTCGCTAAAA
>JAGVVM010011205.1:0-12212 GCA_019149425.1 Psidium friedrichsthalianum
ATGTCCAAGGACCCACTCGCGTTAATCCAAACCTCGCATTACAAACTTAGCATAGAAGCGATTGCTCTCTACAGGCCCTAGAATTGTTCTAAGTGATCTTCTGATCCGCCGCAGCTTTGCCAATACCTGCATTATATCGTCTAGTGACATAATGACGAACTGATCCAAAAACTCTTAAGGGCACACTGATTCATCATGTCCCTAAAAGCAGCTGGAGCATTCGTCAATTCCAAGTGCATAACTTGAACTCATAATGCCCCTGATCTTGTCCTAAATGCCATCTTCGCACATCCTCTTCTTGTCCTATGAGTTGATGGTACCCGTCCTTGAATCATCTTTGAGAACACTAACGCTCCTTGCACTGGTCGAAGGACAAATCAGCTATCCTCGTCAAGGGATACTTATCTTATAGTTACCTGGTTTCAACTGCCTATAGTCATGCTACCGATGAACCTCTCCTTCCTAATCCTTACACGAGCACTAGTCACGCCCCATGGCGATGCGCTTGACTAATGAACCCATTGTCACAACACTCCTTTACTGGGCCCTTTAACTCTTTCAACTCCGAGTGCCCGATCCGTCGTAAGGTCGCGTTCGGAGCGGCTCCGTTCCGGGCTAGTTCGCTTACTGAATTCTACTTCTCTTTCTGGTGGCAAAACCTTCAATTCCTGAGGAAAACAGTCTGGAAAGTTTCGGGGGGGGGCACTACTGGCAGGGTCCTCAAGCTCATGCTTTAGCCGAAGATCCCATACTGAGACAAGACCCAGGACATCTTTCCATTAACCTGGGTTGCCTCAGTGACGATATCCAAGGGATCGAGGTTCCTCCTCGGTTTTCCAATTTCATATCTAATTGACCCACGGATTAATGTGAATCCACCATGCTACTACTACAGAGTCAATTGTACTCGATGCTTTACCAGCCAGTCCATTTCCAATATGAATATCAAATCATACATTGGCCGCATCACAAATCTTCAATTCTTTCTCTACCACCCGCATACTATTTTACATTCGGACAACCAACAGAGCATAACAGTATCCTTCAATTAGTCGCTACGTGCATAACACTTTTTAGATTTCAATCTGCAACGACCCAAGCCAACTGCACGAACTGTTCAAATATAACGAATGCACGCTCTAGGATCAAATAAGCAAATGCAGCATGACCTAGAGAGAGACGGTACTTGTGATCACGGACGGGGCGCTTCTCCTGCATCCTTTTGCGCTACTCTAGCATTACCTCGCCTTGACAGCTGGAGGTCTTTTTGTTTCCTTGAGGAGGCAGCTCCACTTGAAGTTCCGCGTGTGGCTGAACATGATGTCCGGGGCAGCGCTGGCATACAGCTTTTGCATGATGCCGCCATCTGCCCGGAGGGAGCGCTAAAACAAGCTCCTGTCCTACTCGGGCAAGGACCCTTAGCATTGCCTCCTTCCACACTCTCAATATGCCGTGCTCGAAAGATAGCTCTGCTTTCTTAAATTTCCTCGGGCAGGAGGGACAAATCTCTAGTTGTCTATCATCATTGGTCTTTTTCCAAAGTTCCATCGTCTCTAGCCGGGGCGAAAACAGCGAATCCAGATGCGGTAGCCCTTTCATCATGTCCCTTTCTATCTCTTGTGCCCTCTCATAAATTGTACCATAATCCCTTAAACCAGTTGGGATCAACTGACTACGGAGTTCCGCTTCAGCCCATCACGGAACCTCCTAGCCTTATCCCAGGGATTCTCTATCATTCTTTGGGCAAACTTGGACAACCTTGCGAACTCAGCTTCATATTAATCCACAGTCATCTGACCTTGTCGAAGACCGCAAGAATTATTCCATTTTCCTTTCCTGAGCACTTCTGAAAAATACTTTCCATTGAACGCCTCACAAAAGGCCGTCCAATTCTGCACTGCTCCTTTAGGGAACACTCTCCCTTGAGTAGCCTTCCACCATCACTGGCTGTACCCTGCAACTGGGCACCGCCAATGTGACTTTTTCCTCTTCCGTGCATCCCAATAGGTGAAAACCTTCTCCAACTCTTCAATCCATTGGACGCTACCTCAGGTCCCTCCACCTCCATTAAACTTTGGCGGCTTAACTTCAAGAACTGCTCGACACGTGATGCATCTGTCGAGCTCCATTTCCGCCTCCAATATTCACATTCATTGCCGCTACTAGAGCTTCCGCGGCTTGGGCAAGTCGGCAGCTCTTCTTCTGCCTGCTGCCCATCAAATTCCTAATTTCCGCTAGGGCTTCATAACCCCTTCCATTCGAGGATTTCTTGCAGCCCTTGGGCGTTCAGCAGCTTGAGCAACTTCTGGGTTCTCGGCAGCTCCAGCCTGCGAGCTAGACGCTCTAGAACCTCTTCCTCTTCTACCTCTACCGCTCATGCTCCTAAACTTTCTCATTGAGACTGCTATAAATTCACCGAGGAACGAGACTCAGTCCAATGTACGGGCTTTACTAATCCAAGCAGCAGGTTAAGACAGCTATATATAACCATAGCAATATAGGCTAACTAGCATAGTTATTTTACTTAACAGCCACTTGTGCCAAACAACATTATGCAGAAGCGTCTCTTAACCACCCAAAGTTCATAGTCTCTCTATCTATCTACCCCAGTATCCATCAGCTTTATCACTCCAAATCTCAAATCCTCATTGGATCGAGCTGACCTTGCTCTGATACCAAATCGAACGGGGATGTCACGCCCCGAACCCCACGAGCCACGACATCCCTGTCATACCCGTACGGTCGAATGGTCGACAAACACGACGGCCCAGGAAAACTCGTCGTAACCAAACGACCTCAAAGTTCCTTAGCAACGGAAACGAGCTCCTTCAATGCATTGTACAAAGTGGGATAGATAGAAAAACAGTTAAACTTTCTAGCAAGTCAAGCCTTATATTACATTTCATATACAATATTCACATACAACCAATACGATGACATCGCCTATACACAAAACTTCAGTCAAACTACTCCGTACATCCAGGCTATATATATGTGGGGTTGCCACTGCCTTCCTCCCACATTTACTCATACGGTACTCTGTATCTTATGTATATCCTTCCTTCTGGTTCCAAAAATGACTGACGTCGCAATCTCGATTTTCTTGGATCCCCTGTCTTATCGATATCGCACTCATTGCGGGGGTCAGGGTTCTGAAAGCAGGGAAATCACCTGTGAGAATAAATCTCAGCAAGCTAACCCCTAATCCCTTCCTCAGATGCTAAACCAACTTAGACCAAACTCTCAGGTCCCAACTCAGGTACTCAAAATTACCGCGCCAAATTTCATTGCCAAAAATTCGTTTAAATTTAGAAAAGTCGCCATAGGGTGGCCAAGCATATAAAGCATTTTTAATAGGCCCAATCCAGGACCACACAAAAATGAGATAACACCGAAATAACACGACCAGTTAATAGCTCAACAAAGGCAATTAAACTTTCAATTGAAACCACGTCCAATTCAAGATAATCAATGCAAATACATATGCATGCACGCTCAATTTTGAGCCTCGGCTTAACAGCCAATTTGACCCGCGTCATATAGGTGCATTAGGTCTGTGCCGCAACCCACGTATGGGACGCCTCAGGTTGGCACCTTATCACTCCAGCTACCCCGCGTCAAACGCTTCAGGGTGCACGAAGTTACGTTTTCCGCCTTTGAGGCTACATTTACGCCAATGGCTACATTTTACGCCAAGTGACTTCATGGCTACATTTTACGCCAAGTCACAATGATATGCAATCAAACATGCGAAAACCGTTGCATTCACCTTTCAGGCAGTAAAACCCTTTAAATTCATTTGGACAGAAATCATCGGCCAAGCACGTTATGCCACATTTCAAATACAAGTCTAAATATTCAACCCATATTTCCGGCCAAATGGCCAAGCCAATCAACTCATTTTGCGAACTCAAATTGTCGCACTCGCCTTTCGGGCAATAAAATCATTTAAATTCATTTGAACATAAATCATCGGCCAAGTACGTTATGCCACATTTCAAATACAAGTCCAAATATTTCACTCCAGCATACGAAACAATGCCAGTTTCAATTGGGCAAAAACCTTGGCCAAGTACGTTAGGCGAAAACTTAAAACACGTGCCTAAATATTTGAATTCAGATGGCCGACATAATGGCCAAACCAATTAATTTCTTTCACGTGCCCAATTTTATCAAAAATGCCCAATTTCTCACATGGAACCCAAAAAGACCCAAATAATTATTTTCAAGTGTTCATGGAATATCCCAAATATTGTTTTGAATACGAACACGGGCCCCAAATATTTGAAATAGTAAGATAAAATATTACTCGGGCCCGGTTTTGCATAAAATGCTCCATAAACCCATTTTTCGGTATTCGAACCACACGGAACCCACAAAACTTATCGTTTTCAAACCAAAATCAAATTGCGCAGAACGTGAACAGTGTTCGTGGGTCGTGAACAGTAATTTCAGAATACCATTTGTCCCGTTTTCACTCTAAATACCCCGAAAATCCATTTTTCGGTACCCGAACATCGCGGGAACCACACCAACCACCACCAACAGCATTATTCAAGCATGGACAGCAACATTTCATCAATCCACAGCCCACTCACAGTCCACAGAAATTGATATCCATCAAAATATGCAGAGTACGGCCAATTTTCCTAAACCGATTTACCACGAATCGGTCCCTAGAGCTAATCCATGGCAAGTCTAACATCATGAGCGAAGTCTAGAGGTTTAACTTACCTAAACGAAGTCAAAATAGGGTGAGGATGAGGCGATGACCGATGGCAACGACGGCGGCGGCGGATTCCGGCAGATTTAGTTTGACCCGAGGCTGTTCAAAGGCTAAAACAAGACCGAATCGAGCTGGAAAACAAGATTATGACATGAATATGGGTTCTAGGGACAGCCGGGGTTGATATATATCAATGAGAGCCAAAATCCAAAATCTAGAAATCAAAAACAGATTCGTCGACCGAAATGTCAAAGCAGATTCGTAAGGCCAAACGACCTCGGATCGAAGTGATTCAAGTTGGAAAAGAACCACAAGACGATGAACTACAGCATACCAAAAAATCATGATGATCCAACGGTCGGATTTCCATCGGTGGCTAGTTGAAGCTGGCACCAGAAAACTGGAGCCGAGAGAGAGAGGTCCGAAAATTTAGGGAGAGAGAAGTGAGAGAATCTGCTGGTGAGAGACAGAAAAAGAGAGGAGAGAGAGTAGATATTATCTTTAGGGTTAATAATTGAGTTTACTATTCATCGAAAGCGACGTAAGGCTGAACGAATCGACTGATTTTTGGACTATCAGTGAATTTTCGGACTGATAGGGGATTGGGCCTCAATAATTTCGGTCAAACTAGTCAAATTGGTCAAAAAGATGATTGACGAGACATTTCTCGAAATTCGTGAAATTTCAGGACCGGGTGGACTCAATCGGTGCTGATTTGGCTCAATCGCGATCGGGAAATGACTCCGGATTTCGTCGTAAAATTTTTCTAGCCTCTCTAAAAATATTCTTACCCTCATGCCATGGATTCTAGCTCAAACTAGGGGCAAGATAGAAAATTCTAATTTTTCCCTTTTTCACTGTGCATTCCGAGATCCATCTGCCCATTTTTTTCGCCTTTCAAGGCAAAGTTCAAATTTCACAACTGTGACACTCCTGAGAGTCGATTGTCCTATCCGGAACCCAATTTGCGGCCTCATTCATAAGATGGCAACTTTAAATAAATTCTCAAACTAACGGGTGGCTTTTAGGAGTCACGCGTATCGACCATTTGGTCCACGTGCTTATATTCCTAGCTAGCCTTTCCCTTCTGGTTAGTTATCCCGAAGTGATCAGTTTCGAGTGAGTTCCATTTATAGCGCCTCTATGAAATAACCATTCTATATTCAAATTTCGAAAAAAGGGTGGAATTTTAGAATGTCACATCAAAGGTCACAACATCACAAAAAATGGGCATAATCAATAACTATTCTAGAATTTGCCCAAAATATGTTTGTTATTTGCTCATTACTATCAAGCTGAACAACATAGAAGAAAGATATGTCTAAGACCTATCGTTTTTTGAAATACCTCAATAAACATCCTGCATCTCCAAACTCCATGTTTCTCCCTCATTTAGTGTGAAGATAGTTTTTTACATCAACCCTCGTGTAACCAACATTTTCTCTTCCCCCAATTTGTACACTAGATAAGTCATGTTGTTGTCTTTGTATGAGGTCTGCATTGTCAGCCAACACAATTTGCTGAGCTCAGACATCGTTTATTTGCCCATGTGACCATATCAAGTGAGTACACTTTGCAAAGTAGAGTGGATGGGAATACTTTGGCTCAAAATCATATACACAATATTTACCGCTCCTTGGAACTAATATGATTCCCATTCGGGCATGGTAGTCCATTCTCGTTTTAGGCCTAGGCTTTTTTACTAATTCTAGTCATTTATCTTTTTGTCGATGTCCCTCTTTTGCAAAACAAAAGCGTGTAGAAGTTATGGAACCATTATTCCCTTTGTTAGTAACTCTTTATGTACACCAAAACCAATTTTCAATGTATGCATCTTCCAAAACTCCCATGTCTCATCTATATTGTTAAATTTCATACCCATTTGTGGAGTTCGATCATTGCTATTGATGAAATCATACAAAAATAGTTGGCAAAGTAGTGTCATTAAACAATAAACTTGAATAACAAACAATAAAACATAAGAAAAATTAACATAGTTTTCATGAAGACATTAATTACCTTGCGCCATCATCATCCATTTGAGAGGGAGTCTCAATTTGAGGGATAATTTGACTGCTAGTACTAAGCATGGCAGTTAGTACTCACCTATCTCTCCTAGTATTTATGAAACTGTGCAGCTACTACTAGCTAAAATTGATTAGCTTGATATTCTTATTGTGGCTTTGATCACTCTCAGCAAGTTTACCTTGAAACTAAGAAAATCATCACTTCTCATCAGAAAGTCAATTTATGAAAGATGCTAGAATGAGAGAGAAAAGCACAATAGATAAATTCTCAACTATAGAGTCACAATGTGATAAAAGCTATGGCAACATTATAGCCTTCAATAGAGAGATTTAGTATGACATTTATATCACAGACCTTGATCTAAAATGAGCTAAGTACAGGTTACACAAGGAATGTTTGAATGGTGGACCAAATCACTTGAGGTATCGTCAAAATTATATCAACCTAGTGATTAAGATGTATGTAGATCACATTTGACTGCATAATTTATAGTCAAAATGCATTGACCGACTTAATAATGTAATTTTAAACAAGGCCACGTGCAGAGGAACATTTCCGAAGTGATGTCTACATGCAGAGGATAGTATACATGGATACTCGAGTCTAGTATCTTACATCAATGCATTTAGATGCAGAGCGAAGTCTCAGACTCACCAACATGAGTTAAACTGGAAAATCCTAAAAACTCCACAATTATGATGATGTTTCACAATTATGACGCAACACTTTGCCCCCCAAGCGAGCAGAAGAACAGAAGCGGGGATCGAGCACCAACCTATAACCTAAGAGATCCATACAGAGTTGTTAAAGAACAAATCCAAGAGAAGAAAGAAGAAAATAGGCTCCTCCCTTTAGCATTACCATAGGCTCTAGGCAAAAAATGAGACGCCAAAACCAACCAAAGAAAAGCAAAGCCACTCAATCCATTATTTTAATCTCAAGTCAACTACAAGAACTCTAAGCTTCACAGATTCACAAGCCCCAATCTTTGCCAACACCGATTCACTCACCAAATAAAACAATTCTGCTCAGACTCTAAATCGCCTCAATTGAAGAACCCCACCAGGAAATCCAAAGCATCTCACACGTACCTGGAATACATTGAAAAAATTAGTAGATATGTTAGAGAGAACAACTCGCCTTGTCCTCTGTAACTTGCCAAGTTGCTCCCCTTGCTACAACATGAGAAATCGTTCAAGAGGAGAGAGAAATGGGTATCTACACAGGCTCGAAGCCATTGACGGATGTTGGGAAGGTCGACGGCAGTTCCACAGAGGCTAGCGTCGAAGGGGACCGTTATCGGAGCGAAAGGAGGAGGAGGGACGACATTTGAGAGAAAGAGGAAATTTCGGATGACATTTGATGACAGAGAAAATTGGGTTTTCTTTCTTTTTTTTTTCTTATAAAAGGAAATCCGAGTTCTTGCCCATAATTTGAGCTCCCCTCCTTCAGATGATGTGGCAGCATCCTAGCCTTCGGATTCAAATGGACGGCCGGATTTCGTTCTATGTGACCCCTGACATTAAGCCTCTATGGTAGGGAGATCTGAATCCTATAGGAGGTTATCCTTGTTAGAAGCCCATGTCGACAACAATAATTAAGAAAGAGTTTGCATTACACTCATGAAGGAATTTGATTAACAAACTTATAAATTCTCCATTTAGTTCAAAGAGTTTTATGTAGTCATTGTTTATTATGTTTCCTTAGCACTTCATTATCGACATTTCATGTTTGTGTTTGTCATCTTATCGATTTCTCATAGTTACTTCTCATCCTTATACTAGCTTTCCAATTTTTTGTTCGTATAAGTTAGTGTAGGCTTAGATTTAAAATGGCATCGATCGATGATATATAGCTATGCATTAACCTCATTGGCAGTTTCTGACTCCTTTTTAGGCATATAAGGCCTGTGTTTTTGTGTCTAGTCCTTCTTTGTCGATTCTTATACTGCATTACTTTTCTGGAGTGCTTCTCAAACAAAAAGTATGACTTTGCCGAAAATCTTCTATTCGAATATGTCCGAATGAAGTTTTCTTTTCATGAAATATCTCCAAGCCAAAATGCTGCTTAAAAGGACTTGACTGAGGAAATATTCTTTCAAAAATATGTGTCCCACCTTATCTCTGTTGGAGTACTTTAACCCCCCTTCCCTAGTGTTTGACAAATAACTAGAGCTTCATTCTAGACCTCAATTTACATAAAAAGTTAAAGAGGTCGATAAGCTATTTTATAGTGATATTGAGTTTGAAGAATTGGATATTGCTCCTTTTGCTTCATGCTCATGCGTTTTATCATGCCAGAAAAGGCCCAATACCCGAGAAAACTCTCCAGCTTTAATGTCTATCCCAATCATATTTAGAACCTTTTGTCTCGTTAGAAACCCTAAACTTTTACTTTTATCCCAATTGTACCTGCCTAATACCCAAAAAAAAAAAAACCCAACTTTTACTTTTGTCTCAATTTACTGGCCTAATACCTAAAAAAAACTCCAACTTTAGTATATGTCCCAATTATATTCATCTTTTTTGTTTCATAAAAAATCCCCAACTTTTACTTTTATTCCATTTCTACCACAGTTAGTATTTCGTCCATAACCACCGTTAGTTAATCATACGTGGTATTTCCCCATTGTTAATGAATTTCACCTCTATAAAGTTGACATGAAAAATCCACCCAACTTCTCTTATGTCATTTGCTTCCTCTATACATTTTCAGGAGATACATAACCATTCAAGATGATGCATTTCGGATTTTCCTTGGCACTCAATAGCCCAAAAAATGGTTAGACGTGGAAATCTGATTATTTGGACAAACGATCTCAAATCTCGTCATCTTTGAAACCTGCTATTTCCAAATTTGGAAGATTCATTAGTAAGTTTGGTGAGAAAATTTGAGCCAGTAGGATTAACAAACGGTAATTATGAACAAAATGCTGAGGATGGTAGAACTGGGACAAAAGTGAAAGTCGGGATTCTTTATGAGATTTTTTTTTTGACATAATTGGGACATATGCTAAAGTCGGGATTTTGATTTGGATATAATTGGGACATTTGCTAAAGTTCGGGTTTTTTGGGTATTAGGTGGGTAGAATTGTGACAAAGGTAAAAGTTGGGGTTTTTATAAGACAAAAAACGTTTTTGGATATAACTGGGACATTTGCTAAAGTTAGGGAGTTTTTGGGTATTATGCCTGCTAGAAAAGGATGAACTTCCTTTGTGCTCGAGAGTAAATATAAGGAAAGAAGTTTGTTTGCATTCTACTGATTATCATGTCATATTCTGAATGACATCAAGGTTTGAACCCATATCTCTACCCCTTTATGTTTGTAAAAATTCACAAAGATCGATAGCACTGATGCTAGCTTAAAAAAAAGTTGAGATCTATGGTTATCTCCATTATGTGGTCCTTGAACTTTAGCTCAATGTGCAATATATTTAACATGTATTTTCAAGGCACTTATCAACAAAAAAAAAGGTTAATTTTTACTACATCGATTATGCATAGCATGAATAATAAATTTTACTTATTTTTGGATATTTAACAGGTATTTTCAAGACACTTATCAACAAAATCCTTCATAAAAGAATTACAAAATTCAACTCTCAGATGGAAAAATTTGGACAACTAATTCTTGGGCTACCATAATATCAAACAACGATAGACTTATGCTGATATAGAAAAATCTCATCTTTTATGATTTTTTTAAGAATAATTGATACGTAGAATCATGAGAATTGACAATTCAAAAATCTCATCACCTGTATCGAGCCTATTACAAAATCAATACTATATGTACAATTCGTAAAACTTAATCTTTTGTCAGACTATATTCACATGACATGAACTTATGAAATATGATAGCGTAGGAGTAGATGTTGTACTGTTCCATAAGTTTTCCCTTGTTCCTACGCTTTGTGTTATTGCCTAGTTATTTCAATCATGATCCTAGTTCCAAAACATTGCTTGACAGCACTTGAGGCATCTCTTTGAAAATATCTTGCCCGTTTTCATCATTTCAATACACTCTAAACTTTAAAAGCCATGTTCAATGGCGTTTCCAGCCAACTTTTTGTCAGAATTCTAAAACTCCTTTCAACAATATAGTTTCTTTACTTTATTGGGAGTATGGGAAAACTAAAGTAAAATAAATCCAGTCGGTAATACAATACCCGTATAACGTTTCTGCCAGCAAGCTCGTTCTCGAGTTCCGGCGGAGCAAAAATCCACTTATAAGATAAAGACAACGATAGATACTTGTAGTCTATAAATAACAAAACGCGAGCGCACGAGCACAGGCCATAAAACACCCACTAGGACAAGGAATCTGTTGTCAAACAATGATAAAAAAAAAAAAAAACCATAGCCACACTCCAAAAGGTTCCATAGTTCTTGTTCAGTCACAGAAAAAATGGGGTGTGAATCCGCTTGAGGACTTCAATAACAATTGCAAGAGCTCCATCCCCCTCACATTCATCCATCTCCAATCGAGACAGGGATTTACATGACAGTCCAAATTGCCGACAGCTTGAAGCCCAAAAAAAAAAATGGATCTGCATATCTATATCAAATTGTCCATGTGCTTTGTCAATGCCTAAAAATAACAGGAGAATTCAAGAATAAAAATGATGATTCAAAATAAGCTGGACCTTCAAAAAAAAAAAAAACTATAGAGTCTCTCTTGAAAGGAACTTTATTCTGAAACCGACTTACCTGTTCAATATCATCCAATATCAATAGACAACTTTCGTTAGAGGTAGCGTGATGGGTTCACAATTTATGATTTAACCCATATACAATGATGCAGGTGGTAAATGGGTTGCTTTAAATGCTTAAGTGACCTATAAATGGGTTACTTTAAATGCTTACGTGGATCATAAATAGGTTATGCCTAACAACTTAACGGGTCATAATCAGTCTTAAATGAGGTAACTAACAAACTTAAGAGGAAAATAAACACGTCATTTTTTAGTTGTTCGATTTTTTTTTTATAACTTTTCATTTCATTTTATTTTTTTCTTTTCTTTTTCTTTCTTTTCCTTTCTTTCCTTTTGTTTAATGAATCTAGAGAGGGTTGAGAAGCCCTCCTTCACCCTTGCCTAGTGGTCGGCAAGGATCGACCCTCACCGGATTCATAAAAGAAAAGGGGAAAAGAAAAAGAAAAAGAAAAGGAAAAAGAAAAAGAAAATAAAATATAAAAAATCATTTTTTCGAAATTACAAATAATTTCCATAGCATTTTAGCAATATAAATCTTTTAGGATTTATAAAGCAAAGTTTCCTAAATTAGGTTAGATATAGAAGTGTTTAAGTTATATGGGTCAGGTCGAGTATGGATTAGGTATAGGTCAATAGGTTTGTATAACAATAAATGGGTCATAAACGAATTAAATCGGTCTATTTAGATTAAACCATATATGACTCAACTCACCTGTTTGATAGGTCTAATTGTAACAAAAATA
>JAGVVM010011206.1:0-12819 GCA_019149425.1 Psidium friedrichsthalianum
TTCATTTTGGATGAATAAATTTTGAAAATAAGTCTGGAATCTAGGTTTTCTTTGTTAATTTCATTTTTTAGAATATTTAAATAATTCTAGAATTCCATTTTAGCTTTTTAATTTTCCATTTTTACATTTTGGAGTCGTATCATCCTCCTCTATTTTTCAAAATTAAATCCAGTCCAAAGCCCTCAGAATTGCCCAATTTCGCTGAAAAGGACCAAAATGCAATTTCTGATTTTTCAAATTAGTCCCTAAAATCACTAAAATGAATTAAAATTTTATAGGGACTGAAAATAGGGCGACTTCACTCCCTATATTTTGACCCCCTGAATCCATTGGTGGCAACAATTTTTGCAGAAAAGGCCATTAGGACTTTGGATTTTGCAAATGGGTCCTCGGGTCAAATTGAAAATTTGGGGTTTTTTGCATAAAAACTGAAAATTGTCGGCTGAACACACCCTTTTCAAAAATTTGACGTCCCTGGTCCAATTTTGAGGTCAATTTGGAGAAAAACTGGCCAATTTGGGTTAATTTCGTTTTTTTTTGGTCATCGGGTCAACCGGGTCAGTCGACCTAACCCGGTCAACCCATTTGACCCGAGAAACCAGAACTGGTTCTGGTTTCTTGCCTTTTGCGCGTATGGAAAACGCCCCAGATTGATGTTTGCCGAGCGCCGACGAATGGATGGAATTTGCCCGGTGACGACATGCCAATTGGCACGTGGTTCCGTCGCCGGGCACGCGAGCGCCTTCTGGCGAGTTGCCCGCTCGCGCGAACCAAATTTTCGAAATTTTTCAGGTGCGAATCAAGGGCAATCCTAAGAAGATTGAGGCTGTTGTTTGTTGAAGATCAAGTGAGAGAATCTCGGAATTTCGGGAAGATTACAGAACTGAAGTCAGGTTTAAAAAGGAGGCGAAGCTCAAGTGAAAGGGGATTTTTTGGATTTTCGGAACAGAGAGCAAGAGGGACTGTGATCATAGAATTCAAGGACAGAAATTGATCAAGGCCTGAGACTATATCAGGAAGTTCACCCAAGTCCAAGGAGGCGACTGATACCACTTCGAGAGCTCGCCGACCGCCAAACCGTAAGTCATAGCTCCAGCTCGAGTTCTGTGCTCTAATGGCGAATCTTTGATTTGACTATAATTCTTGTCTTTTTCGTGTGCGTTTTACTCCTCATGCCCTTCTGACCACATTGATGTCTTCTTTTGCATGATTCCGCGTGTAAACTCCGAGCTGAGACCTCGAACCTAGCTCATCCTGCGCCGTTTGATTAGGGTATCTGGCAATCTAGGGTTTAATCAGGGCCTCAGGTAAGCTTCCTAACTCCTTCTGATGCTCCCCCGTGATTAGGGTAATCTGGGTTTGATCGAGAGTTGAAATGGGTTGATCGGAGTCGATGTCACCGTCAGATGGTCGCCGTCGAACCACACCGCTCGTCTGGCGTTAACTCGAGGAAGAAGATTAGTCCCAGTCAGCCTTTTGACTTGGTCACGGCTGACGTGGCGCTGATGTGGGAATCCATGTCATCGTCCACGTCAACATGTTGATCTGGTCAAATGCTGACACGGATGACACGTCGGCTGAATCTAATGAATAAGATATAAAATATATTTTGATCTGACGGCTGGGATTAGTTTTGATTCATTCTTGACCATAGATTTCAGTAATCGGAATAGATGGCCCAGATCTGGTCTAAGCTAGATCCGACGGTGAAGTTTAGTCTGCTGATCCAGAGTCGTGGGGGATTTATGACCGTAGGATTAAAATTAGGCGGAAATAGAAACAGAATAAAAATCTAAAAGAAATTCGAAAATTTAAAAGTAATGCCTAAAAACTACGTTGTTTTTGCATTAGGTCGGATAGTGGACCCTGGGCCGCGTCTGGGTGTTGGGCCGAGTCAATACGGCCCGGTCCGTATAATAAAAGTAACTAAATTTTCAAAAATATCGAATAAAAAAGTTAAAACTCAACAAAATCACAAAAAAATAAAAAATAATAGAAAATAAAATTCTAAGCGGCGTCGTTCTAGTTTAGGTTTTAGATCCGGGTTTAGGTTATTGGGCCGGGGTCAACCGACCCGATCCGAAAATTAAAATTAACAAAAAAAAAAATATGGGATTGAAATAATTAGAATTAAAAATAGAAAACCTAAGAAACTACACCGTTTCAGGGGACAAAAATATTCAGAAATTATAAATAAAATAATAAATAAAAATTTTGAATAAAACAAAAAGTAACATAAAAAAATCATTTAAAAAATATATATATATATATATATATAAACCAAAAAAATCTTAGAAAGCCAAAAATTAGGAATTTCGAAAACAAAAGATACAAAATAAAATAATTTTAGAAAAAATTAGAAAATGCATAAATGTTTTTGAAAATTAGAAAATTTTTAAATAAATTCCAAAAAATAAAATATCCAAAATAGTAAACATCCCTAAAAATCACAAAATATAATAACAAAGTTCTAGAAAAATAGTAAAGTCTTAGAAAATCATAGGAAAATTCTCGGAAAAATTTTAAAAAAAATTCCAAAGAATTCAGAAAATTCTAAAAAAAATTCTAAAAAATAGGAAAAATCCTTAAAATCATAAAAATTTTCAAAAAATTCTAAAAAATATAATAAATGTCCAAAATAGGGAATCTTCAAAATTCTAAAAAAAATCTAGAAATTATAAAAATTCCAGAAACTCCTAGAGAAGCTCAAATTCTCAAAAATTGTGAAATTAGGGAAAACCACATTCAACTGGTTTGACTTAATTTCACATTTTTGGCCTCCCGAGCCTTCCAAAATGACCATTTTGCCCTTCTGGTCAGTTTGACCCAAACTATTCCAAACCATCCTTGAACCTAATTAACGTGTTTTCTAGGCTTTCCTAAGACCCCCTAGGCCCGCTTTGACTTGATTTAATGTGTGTTCTCTGCATTTGATTTCCTGATTTGGCATTTATTTCTATGATTGTGATTGATAGAACAGATAATCCCATTCGCATGAACCCCCTTAGATCCTTAGAACCTACCTACCCAATCTCGTATGCATAATCCCTTATACTAAGAAGTCGCTTAACTTAGGTACCGAAAGAGCGTCGATAGCACATCGACGTAACCAGTCCCCGAATCTAGATCTCTGGTTTCCGTAGGATCGAACAATCTCTCCCAATCGTTCGATAGGGTTTCCAGTCATACCCTCCAATAAATGACTGGTGGCGACTCCGATGGCATGCATACCTTTCACATGTCACCCGAACCGCACTAAGGCCGACTTCGATTCAAATTTTCCTGACGCGATTTGGTATGAGCTTGGGAGGGCCCGAGCTAAGCCCAGACATCCAAATGGCCCTAGCAATCCATTAACTTCCTCGGGATCCGAAATCTCGGAGGGTCGCGACAACAGGCACCAAAGTCCTTGTTACAGGCACCAAGTCCTTCTTACAGGCACATAAGTCCTTCTTACAGGCACCACTAAGTCCTTCTTACAGGCACATAAGTCCTTTTTACAAGGCACCAATGTCCTTGTTACGGCACCAAAGTCCTTCTTACAGGCACCACTAAGTCCTTCTTACAGCACATAAGTCCTTTTATACAAGCTCAATGTCCTTGTTACAAGCACCATAGTCCTTCTTACAGGCACCACTAAGTCCTTCTTGCAAGCACATAAGTCCTTCCTACAGGCACACAAGTCCTTTCTACAGGCACAAAGTCCTTCTTACAGGCATTTTCTGGGGTGACCTACCATACGGGTCAAATCTGAATCCAATTTTATCAGTAGAATCCTTTCATTAGAATCTGCTATGGGGTGACCTACCATAACGGGTCAAATCTGAATCAAATTTTAATCAGTAGAATCCTTTCATTAGGAATCTGCTATGGGGTAACCTACCATAACGGGTCAAATCTGAATCAAATTTTTAGCAGTAGATCCTTTCACTAGGAATCTGCCATGGGGTGACCTACCATACGGGTCAAACCTGAATCAAGTTTTAATCATAGAATCCTTTCACTGGGAATCTGCCATGGGTGACCTACCATACGGGTTAAACCTGAATCAAGTTTTAATCAGTAGAATCCTTTCACTGGAAATCTACCATGGGGTGACCTACCATACTGGTCCAAGTTCAATCACCCTAAGGCTTTCTCATAACGAATCCTTAGTTTTCATTCCGTTCTCAGCAAAGTAGTCAATGGCGACGCGAGGCAACATGTAAGCTTCCAGGTAAATCCCTGACTCTTTCTTCTCCCTCTCTCCCCACATCAAGTGAGCAGCATGAAATTTGGACTTAAGCTTTCAAGGAGGAAACTAGAGTTGGATGTCACGACTTTCCTTTTTTTCCCAGTAGAGTTGGTTAGATCTCAAGTGTCATCTCATCTTTGAGAGTGATCTCTCACGAGGACCCTCTCAAAGAGGGGCAGCTGTTGACACTTGATTTTTTAACCAATTTTATTTTCAAATTTTTAGAAAATCCATAAAAATTTAGAAAATTGAAAAATCAACTTTGGGGACCTTGGTTTGGCCTAGGGAACCAATTTTGAGCAAAAAATAATTTTCCTTATTTTTTGTATTTTTCTGCATTTTATTTTCAAAAATTCATAAAAAATCAAGAAAAAGTGAGAAAATTGAAAAATCAACTTTGGAGGCCTTGGACAAGCCTAGGGAACCAATTTTGAACAAAAAATATTTCCTTATTTTTTCGCATTTTAATATTTTCAGAATTAGGAAAATACTAAAAATTAATAAATGGCATTTAAGGCTATAAAATTACAAAAAAAATAGTCAATATTTTAATTTAAATTTCCCTTGATTTTTGATGATAAATTTTGAAAAATTAGTCTGGAATCTAGGGTTTCTTTGTTAATTTTATTTTTTTAGATCATTTAAATAATTCTAGAAATTCCATTTTAGCTCTTTATTTTCCAAATTTGCATTTTTAGAGTCGTGTCATCCTCCTCTATTTTTCAAAATTAAATCCGTCCAAAAGCCCTCAGAATCGCCCAATTTCGCTAAAAAGGACCAAAATGCAATTTCTGATTTTTCAAATTAGTCCCCAAATCAATAAAATGCAATTAAAATTTTCTGGGGACTGAATTGAAATAGGGCGACGCACACCCCCCCCTAGATTTTGACCCCCTGAATCCATTCGTGGCAACAATTTTTGCAAAAAAGACCCTAAGACTTTGGATTTTTGCGAATAGGGTATTCGGGTCGAAATGTAAATTGGGTTTTTATATCATCCTTGGGTTAATTGGCATGAAATTCTATTTCCTAATATATTTGATGACGTAGAATTCATTTTGGGGTTTAATTTGCTCAATTTCGACTTTTTGGGGGCAATTTGGGCAAAATTTATCCGCTGGGTCTTCGGGTCAGGTCGGACCTGACCCGATGACCCGGCCGATCGTTTCGAGCCCAAAACCAATCTGGTTCTTCTCCTTCCCGCGAAATGCAATTCGAAACTGGGCAAATCCTAACCGAGAGATTGAACGGGATTCTGAGAGATTTGGGAAAAATTTCAATGGAATTGGGAGGAGAGATCTTGGGGAAGTTGAAGGTATGGAAATCAAGTTTAAAAGGGACGGAGGAGGCCATTTTTAGGGGCAGTTTTTGGAGTTTCGAAACAGAGAGGAGAGTCGACTGTAATTGCAAAGTTCGAGCAATTAAGAACAAATCATGGCTTGAAACAACATCAGTGAAGTTCACCCAAGTCCAGAGAAGCGACCCGTGCCATTTCCGGAGCTCACCGACGCCTGAAGAGTGAGTCCCATTTTCGAGCTAAGCTCGGCCCCCTAATGGCAATTTCCTAATCTAGTCATGATTCTTGCTCATATTGTGTGCGTTTTGTTCCTCTCATGTCACTGACCATATTCCGTCTTCATTTTGCATCGATTCTACGCGTAAACCCCGAGTCGAATCCCAAACCCTAGCTCATCTGTCCTCGACCCAGTTAGGTTATCTGGCAATTTAGAGCTTAATCGGAGCCCCAGGTAAGTCTTCTGACCTTCTCATGGTGCTTCTGTAGAGTTAATCGAATGGTTATGGTCTGTGTTGCTCGATTGAACTTCCATATCGTTCTCTGTCAATGCTTCGTTGCCACGCTTGAACCGATAGATCTAGTTAATTCTTAAGTATGTTGATCGGGATTGGATTAGGATTCGTCAAGTCGGAATTAGTTTCGATCGGCGTCAATTTTACTGTCGGATAATCACCGTCGAACCTCAGCCGTCCGCCCCAGTCCTGGCTAGAGGTTGAAGACGAAGTCCAGTCAGCTTTCGCTGACTCAGTCAAATCCTATGTGGCGCTGACGTGGTATTACATGTCAGACGCCACGTAGGATTAGCTGTCTAATTCTTCTTCAAATAATAGCCAAGATCGGACGATTGGGGAGGTGCCAAGTGTCACGATCTTGGACTTTCTGTTAATTAACCACAGAAGTCCAAGATCGTGACACTTGGCACCTCCCAATCCGTCCGATCTTGGCTATTATTTGAAGAAGAATTAGACAGCTAATCCTACGTGGCGTCTGACATGTAATACCACGTCAGCGCCACATAGGATTTGACTGAGTCAGCGAAAGCTGACTGGACTTCGTCTTCAACCTCTAGCCAGGACTGGGCGGACGGCTGAGGTTCGACGGTGATTATCCGACAGTAAATTGACGCCGATCGAACTAATTCCGACTTTGATCGAATCCTAATCCATCCCGATCAACATACTTAAGATTAACTAGATCTATCGGTTCAAGCGTGGCAATCGAAGCATTGACAGAGAACGATTATGGAAGTTCAATCGAGCACACAGACCATAACCATTCGATTAACTCTACAGGAAGCACCATGAGAAGGTCGAAGACTTACCTGGGGCTCCGATTAAGCTCTAAATTGCCAGATTAACCTAACTGGGTCGAGACAGGATGAGCTAGGGTTTGGGATTCGACTCGGGGTTTACGCGTAGAATCGATGCAAAATGAAGACGGAATATGGTCAGTGACATGAGAGGAACAAACGCACACAATATGAGCAAGAATCATGACTAGATTAGGAAATTGCCATTAGGGGGCCGAGCTTAGCTCGAAAATGGGACTCACCTCTTCAGGCGTCGGTGAGCTCCGGAAATGGCACGGGTCGCTTCCTCTGGACTTGGGTGACTTCCTGATGTTGTTTCAGCCATGATTTGTTCTTAATTGCTCGAACTTTGCAATTACAGTCGACTCTCCTCTCTGTTTCGAAACTCCAAAAACTGCCCCTAAAAATGGCCTCCTCCGTCCCTTTTAACTTGATTTCCATACCTTCAACTTCCCCAGATCCTCTCCTCCCAATTCCATTGAAATTTTTTCCCAAATCTCTCAGAATCCCGTTCAATCTCTCGGTTAGGATTTGCCCAGTTTCGAATTGCATTTCGCGGGAAGGAGAAGAACCAGATTTGGTTCTTTGGGCTCGAACGATCGGCGTGGTCATCGGGTCAGTCCGACCTGACCCGAATGACCCAGCGGATAAATTTTGCCCAATTGCCCCCAAAAAGTCGAAATTGAGCAAATTAACCCCAAAATTGAATTCTACGTCATCAATATATTAGGAAAATAGAATTTCATGCCAATTAACCCAAGGATTGATATAAAAACCATTTACATTTCGACCCGAATACCTATTTCGCAAATCCAAAGTCTTAGGGTCCTTTTTTGCAAAATTGTTGCCACGAATGATTCAGGGGGTCAAAATCTAGGGGTGGCGTCGCCCTATTTTCATTCAGTCCCAGAAAATTTTTATTGCATTTTTATTGATTTTGGGGACTAATTTGAAAATCAGAATTGCATTTTGGTCCTTTTTAGCGAAATTGGGCGATTCTGAGGGCTTTTGGACTGGATTTTAATTTGAAAAATAGGAGGATGACACGACTCTAAAATGCAAATTTGGAAAATTAAGAGCTACAATGGAATTTCTAGAATTATTTAAATGATCTAAAAAATAATTAACAAAAGAAACCCTAGATTCCAGACTTAATTTTTCAAATTTATTCATCAAAATCAGGGAAATTTAAATTAAAAATTGACTATTTTTTTTGTAATTTTATAGCCTTAAATGCCATTTTATTATTTTTTAGTATTTTCCTATTTCTGAAATATTAAAATGCGAAAAAATAAGGAAAATTTTTTTGTTCAAAATTGGTTCCCTAGGCTTGTCCAAGGCCTCCAAGTTGATTTTTCAATTTTCTCACTTTTTCTTGATTTTTTATGAATTTTTGAAAATAAAATGCAGAAAAATACAAAAAATAAGGAAATTATTTTTTGCTCAAATTGGTTCCCTAGGCCAAACCAAGGTCCCCAAAGTTGATTTTTCATTTTCTAAATTTTTATGGATTTTCTAAAAATTTTGAAAATAATTGGTTAAATCAAGTGTCAACAGCTGCCCCTCTTTGAGAGGGTCCTCGTGAGAGATCACTCTCAAGATGAGATGACACTTGAGATCTAACCACTCTACTGGGAAAAAGGAAAGTCGTGACATCCACTCTAGTTTCCTCCTTGAAAGCTTAGTCCAAATTTCATGCTGCTCACTTTGATGTGGGGAGAGAGGGAGAAGAAAGAGTCAGGGATTTACCTGGAAGCTTACATGTTTGCCTCGCGTCGCCATTGACTACTTTGCTGAGAACGGATGAAAACCTAAGGATTCGTTATGAGAAAGCCTTAGGGTGATTGAACTTGGACCCGTATGGTAGGTCACCCCATGGTAGATTTCCAGTGAAAGGATTCTACTGATTAAAACTTGATTCAGGTTTAAACCCGTATGGTAGGTCACCCCATGGCAATTCCCAGTGAAAGGATTCTACTGATTAAAACTTGATTCAGGTTTGACCCTATGGTAGGTCACCCCATGGCAGATTCCTAGTGAAGGATTCTACTGCTAAAAATTTGATTCAGATTTGACCCGTATGGTAGGTTACCCCATAGCAGATTCCTATGAAAGGATTCTACTGATTAAATTTGATTCAGATTTGACCCGTATGGTAGGTCACCCCATAGCAGATTCCTAATGAAAGGATTCTACTGATTAAATTGGATTCAGATTTGACCCGTATGGTAGGTCCCCCATGAAATGCCTGTAAGAAGGACTTTGTGCCTGTAAAAGGACTTGTGTGCCTGTAGGAAGGACTTATGTGCTTGCAGAAGGACTTAGTGTGCCTGTAAGAAGGACTATGTGCTTGTAACAAGGACATTGATGCTTGTAAAAAGGACTTATGTGCCTGTAAGAATGACTTAGTGGTGCCTGTAAGAAGGACTTTGGTGCCTGTACAAGGACATTGGTGCCTGTAAAAAGGACTTATGTGCCTGTAAGAAGGACTTAGTGTGCCTGTAAGAAGGACTTATGTGCCTGTAAGAAGGACTTTGGTGGCCTGTAACAGGACTTTGGTGCCTGTTGTCGCGACCCTCCCGAGATTTCCGGATCCCGAGGAGTTAATGGATTGCTAGGCCCATTTGGATGTCTGGGCTTAGCTCGGGCCCTCCCCAAGCTCATACCAATCGCGTCGGAAAATTTTAATCGAAGTCGGCCTTAGTGCGGTCGGGTGACATGTGAAAGGTATGCATGCCATCGGAGTCGCCACCAGTCATTATTGGAGGGTATGACTGTGGAACCCTATCGAACGATTGGGAGAGATTGTTCGATCCTACGGAAACCAGAGATCTAGATTCGGGACTTGGTTACGTCTATGTTGCTATCGACGTCTTTTCGGTACCTAAGTTAAGCGACTTCTTAGTATAAGGGATTTATGCATACGAGATTGGGTAGGGTAGGTTCTAGGATCTAAGGGGGTTTCATGCGAATGGGATTATCTGTTCTATCAATCACAATCATAGAAATAAATGCCAAATCAGGAAATCAATATGCAGAGAACACACATTAAATCAAGTCAAAGCGGGCCTAGGGGTCTTAGGAAGCCTAGAAAACACGTTAATTAGGTTCAAGGATGGTTTGGATAGTTTGGTCAAACTGACCAGAAGGGCAAAATGGTCATTTTGGAAGCTCGGGAGGCCAAAAATGTGAATTAAGTCAAACCAGTTGAATGTGGTTTTCCCTAATTTCACAATTTTTGAGAATTTTTGAGCTTCTCTAGGAGTTTTCTGGAATTTTTTATAATTTTTCTAGATTTTTTTTTAGAATTTTTTGAAGATTTCCCTATTTTTGGACATTTATTATTTTTTTAGAATTTTTTTGAAAATTTTTTGATTTTTAAGGATTTTTCCTATTTTTTAGATTTTTTTAGAATTTTTCTGAATTCTTTTGGAATTTTTTTTTTAAATTTTTCCGAGATTTTCCTATTTTCTAAGACTTTTACTATTTTTCTAGAACTTTTTGTTATTATTTTTTGTGATTTTTAGGGATGTTTACTATTTTTGGATATTTTCTATTTTTTTGGAATTTTATTTAAAATTTTCTAATTTTCAAACATTTTATGCATTTTCTAATTTTTTCTAAAATTATTTTTATTTTGTATTCTTTTTGTTTTCGAATTTCCTAATTTTTGGCTTTTCTAAGATTTTTTTGTTTTATATATATTATATATATATATTTTTTTTTAATGATTTTTTTATGTTACTTTTTGTTTTATTCAAATTTTTTATTTATTATTTTTATTTATAATTTCTGATATTTTTTTGTCCCCTGAACGGTGTAGTTTCTTAGGTTTTTCTATTTTTTATTTCTAATTATTTCAATCCCTATTTTATTTTTTTTTGTTTATTTTTTAATTTTCGGATCGGGTCGGTTGACCCGCCAATAACCTAACCCGGATCTAAACCCTAAACCTAGAACGACGCCGCTTAGAATTTTATTTTCTATTATTTTTTATTTTTTGTTGATTTTTTGTTGAGTTTTCTAACTTTTTTATTCGATTTTTTGAAATTTTAGTTACTTTTATTATACGGCCCGGGCCGTATTGACTCGGCCCAACCCAGACGCGGCCAGGGTCCACTATCCCGACCTAATGCAAAACAACGTAGTTTAGGCATTACTTTTTAAATTTTTCGAATTTCTTTTAGATTTTTTATTCTGTTTCTATTTTCCGCCTAATTTTAATCCTACGGTCATAAATCCCCCACGACTCTTGGATCAGCAGACTAAACTTCACCGTCGGATCTAGCTTAGACCAGATCTGGGCCATCTATTCCGATTACTGAAATCTATGGTCAAGATGAATTCAAAACTAATCCCAGCCGTCAGATCAAAATATATTTTTATATCTTATTCATTTAGATTCAGCCGCGTGTCATCCGTGTCAGCATTTGACCAGATCACATGTTGACGTGGACGATGACATGGATTCCCCATCAGCGCCACGTCAGCCGTTGACCAAGTCAAAAGGCTGACTGGACTCATCTTCTTCCTCGAGTTAACGCCAGACGAGCGGTTGTGGTTCGACGGCGACCATCTGACGTGACATCGACTCCGATCAACCCATTTTCAACTCCGATCAAACCCAGATTACCCTAATCACGGGGAGCATCAGAAGGAGTTTAGGAAGCTTACCTGAGGCCCTGATTAACCCTAGATTGCCAGATTACCCTAATCAAACGGCGGCAGGATGAGCTAGGTTCGAGGTCTCAGCTCGGAGTTTACACGCGGAATCAATGCAAAAAGAGACATCATGTGGTCAGAAGGGCATGAGGAGTAAACGCACACGAAAAGACAGAATTATAGTCAAATCAAGATTCGCCATTAGAGCACAGAACTCGAGCTGGAGCTTATGACTTACGGTTTTGGCGTCGGCGAGCTCTCGAGTGGTATCAGTCGCCTCCTTTGGACTTTGGGTGAACTTCCTGATATAGTCTCAGGCCTTGATTCAATTTCTGTTCCTTGAATTCTATGATCACAGTCCCTCTTGCTCTCTGTTCCGAAATCCAAAAAATCCCCCTTTCACTTGAGCTTCGCCTCCTTTTTAAACCTGACTTCAGTTCTGTAATCTTCCCGAATTCCGAGATTCTCTCACTTGATCTTCACAAACAACAGCCTCAATCTTCTTAGGATCTGCCCTTGATTCGCACCTGAAAATTTTCGAAAATTTGGTTCGCGAGCGGGCACTCGCCAGAAGGCGCTCGCGTGCCCGGCGACGGAACACGTGCCAATTGGCATGTCGTCACCGGGCAAATTCCATCCATTCGTCGGCGCTCCGGCAAACATCAATCTGGGGCGTTTTCCATACGCGCAAAAGGCAAGAAACCAAACCAGTTCTGGTTTCTCGGGTCAATGGGTTGACCGGGTTAGGTCGACTGACCCGTTGACCCGACTGACCAAAACAAAACGAAATTAACCCCAAATTGGCCAGTTTTTCTCCAAATTGACCTCAAAATTGGACTCAGGGACGTCAATTTATTTGAAAAGGGTGTTTTCAGCCGACAATTTTCAGTTTTTATGCAAAACCCCAAATTTTCAATTTGACCCGAGGACCCATTTTGCAAAATCCAAATCCCTAATGGCCTTTTCTGCAAAATTGTTGCCACCAATGGATTCAGGGGGTCAAATATAGGGAGTGACGTCGCCCTATTTTCAATTCAGTCCCTATAAATTTTTAATTTCATTTTTAGTGATTTTAGGGACTAATTTGAAAATCAAAATTGCATTTTGGTCCTTTTCAGCGAAATTGGGCAATTCTGAGGGCTTTTGACTGGATTTTATTTTGAAAATTAGAGGAGATGATACGACTCCAAAATGTAAAATGGAAAATTAAAAGCTAAATGGAATTTCTAGAATTATTTAAATATTCTAAAAAAATGAAATTAACAAGAAACCCTAGATTCCAGACTTTATTTTTCAAATTTATTCATCCAAAATGAA